>JAKTWC010000123.1:0-31600 GCA_030560865.1 Nadsonia starkeyi-henricii
AGCGTCTTTCCAAGTCTGATCCTTGTGTTCTTACTTACATGTCCGAATCCGGTGAACACATTGTCGCCGGTACCGGTGAACTTCATCTTGAAATTTGTCTTCAAGATCTTGAAAACGATCACGCTGGTATCCCCCTTAAGATTTCTCCCCCTGTTGTCGCTTACCGTGAAACCGTTGAAGGTGAATCTTCCATGACCGCCCTTTCCAAGTCCCCCAATAAGCATAACAGAATCTACGTTAACGCTCAACCCCTTGACGAAGAAGTCGCCCGTGCCATTGAATCCGGTAAGGTCTCCCCCCGTGATGATTTCAAGCTCCGTGCCCGTGTCCTTGCCGATGAATTCGGTTGGGATGTGACTGATGCCAGAAAGATTTGGTGTTTCGGTCCCGATGGTTCCGGTGCCAACGTTGTTGTCGACCAAACCAAGGCCGTCCAATACGTTGCCGAAATCAAGGATTCCGTCGTTGCTGCCTTCCAATGGGCTACCAAGGAAGGTCCCATCTTTGGTGAAAACATGCGTTCCGTCAGAATTAACATTCTTGATGTTACCCTTCACGCTGATGCCATTCACAGAGGTGGTGGTCAAATTATCCCTACCATGAGACGTGCCACTTACGCTGCCATGCTTCTCGCCGAACCCCGTATTCAAGAACCCGTTTTCCTCGTTGAAATCCAATGTCCTGAATCCGCCATCGGTGGTATTTACTCCGTTCTTAACAAGAAGAGAGGTCAAGTTCTTTCCGAAGAACAACGTCCCGGTACCCCTCTTTTCACCGTCAAGGCTTACTTACCCGTCAATGAATCCTTCGGTTTCACTGGTCAACTTAGACAAGCCACCGGTGGTCAAGCCTTCCCCCAAATGATCTTCGATCATTGGGCTACCATGAACGGTAACCCCTTGGATACCGCTTCCAAGCCCGGTGTTATCGTCACTGAATCCCGTGTCAGACGTGGTATGAAGGAAGTCGTCCCCGGTTACGAAGAATACTACGATAAGCTTTAAGCGAACTTTTTGTATAATTTCACATAACTAAAAAACAAACCCAAAAGAATTCAAATATAATTTATTATAATACATTATTAATCTAAAATTGTTCAATTATTCGACTGTATGTAATGGTAAATATTTATATAAATGTAAATATGAAAATGTAAATGTAAATGTAAATATATAAATGTAAATAATAAATATAAATATAAATATAAATATAAATATAAATATAAATATAAATATAAATATAAATATAAATATAAATATAAAAATATAAAAATAAAAATATAAATATAAATATAAATATAAATGTAAATATAATAAATATATAATAGAGTAATCTTTAAATATAAATACGTCATAGCGCCTGTCGGCCCGGGTAACTGGGTGGTCAGCGCGATTATTGCCTTGAAAGCTCTCTCACGACGGCTGAAGCTGAAGCTTTCTGGCACTCTTCATTGCGACATTTACGGCCAAGACTACCGCTGACCACGGCGTTCCCGAGTATACTGTACTTGTACCACTAGCTGTAACTTGCCTATTTCTTATTAACCGACCTCTCCGTGATTTCCAGCCGTTCGCCCGATGAGTTGGAAGGGTATTACCAAGGCCGTGGCGCGCACGCCACAGAATTTCAAGCAAAAGTTTAATATTGGCGAAACCACCAAGGATTTGGTGTATATTGATGCCGAGCGTCGTTTCAAGGAATTGGAGGATGAGACTAAAAAGTTACACAATGAATCGGAAAAATATTTCACGGCCATTAACACGATGTTGCAGCATCAGATTGAATTTTCCAAGGCCGTGGAGGAGATCTACAAGCCCATTTCGGGCCGCGTTTCCGATCCGAACTCCATCGTTCAGGAAGGTAACCCCGAGGGTATTGAGGCCTGTGAACAATACCGCGAGGTGGTTGCCGATCTACAGTCGACGTTAAAACCCGAGTTGGAAATGATCGAAACCCGGATCATTGCCCCGGCCGATGAGCTCTTGAAGATTATTGACTCCATTCGTAAGATGGCCACCAAGCGGGCTCATAAACAATTGGATTTGGATCGTCATACTAATTCCTTAAAGCGGATCGAAAATAAAAAGGGTGAGAAAACGGCCAAGGATGAAAAGGCATTATACACCTCGGAGAATAATGTAGAGATCGCCCAACAGGAATACGATTACTATAATGATATGTTGAAGGAAGAATTACCTAAATTGTTCACCCTTGAGGCCGAATTCATTCGTCCTCTCTTTCAATCATTCTACTACATGCAATTGAACGTCTTTTATACCCTCTACAATAAAATGGAAAGCATGAAAATCCCTTACTTTGATTTATCCACCGATATCATTGAATCCTTCACGGCCAAGCGAGGCGATATTCAGCAGAGAGCCGAGGCCATTGGTATCACTCAATTTAAAGTAGGTCATGCCAAGGCTCGATTAGAGCAAACCCGTCGTAAATTCGGTAAGGAAGCCGAAGCTAATAGTGGCTCACCTACACAGGTCAATGCCGCGCCGCCTCCTTATGTGTCAGAACAAGCTCAAGCTGGTCAGCAACCAGCGTATGGTCAACAACCAGCGTATGGTCAGCAACCAGCGTACGGTCAACAACCAGCTTATGGTCAACAACCAGCGTACGGCCAACAACCCGCGTATGGCCAACAACCAGCGTATGGCTCACCGACCACCACTGCTTACGCACAACAACCCGCGTATGGCCAACCCGCGTATGGCCAACCCGCGAGCGGTACTGAACAAATACCCGTTTACGCTGCTCCGGCGGCCGGATTCCAATACGGTGACGTCAAGAAGGCCCCCGCCCCTCCTCCGGCGCCCAAGCCCGCTACCCTCGCCATACCTGGCGTAGAATACTGTACAGCTATTTACGACTACGCTGCGCAAGCTCAGGGCGATTTGACCTTCCACGCTGGCGATCGCATCCAAGTGGTGGATCGTAGTGATGCGGCCGGTTGGTGGACGGGTATCCTGAATGGCCAACAGGGAGTATTCCCGGGCAATTACGTTCAATTAGGATAACTGATTATCATCATTATTTTATTTCGTCTGCCCCGATCGTCCTATTTCTCTACCCATCTCCCTCTCTCTCTGTCTCGTTGGTTATTTTTTCTTTTTGTAGCCACAGTAAATATTCCCCATTAATTCCATACCCCCCCGCCTGCGAGCAGACCATCTATAGGGGCCTAGTCTATAATATATTATAATATAACTAAAATTTGCAAAACAGGGCGGCGATTCAGGCTTTTTTCACCAAAAGGAGCCTGGTTTTCACTATGATTTACTATAAATATCCGGGATGACGTATACCCGGCCGGGGATATCCCAGTCCCCAGTCGCAGCAGAACGGCGATAATCAACGGTGAAGCCATCGTCACTCTCGACAACCTATGGCGCATCACAACGACCTTTCTCCGCGTTCGAGGCCTTTTCCACCGAGCTTTTCCCTTTGAACGAGCCGTTTTTTCCGTCTCGTGGCTTCCCGCTTGTGCGATCTTCTGTGCGATCTCCTTTCCCCGCTGACCGCGCAATTGCCAGTCGTTTACCGCGTCAAGAGGCCCGAGCCGAGCTCCCCCTCCCCCCGTTCATCTTCAAGACATCCAGGTTCAGTTCAGGCGAGCTAGTTCAGGGAATAAATACAAGTTTTGGCTTATATTAGCTGGAGTCGGCCATAGCCTTTCAACTGGCCCGTATCTGCGTTACTCCGCAATAGCACGGCCTGAATCCGTCATCATCTGAGAGACGCTCATAAACACACGCGGCTTATAATAGTGTTTTTTTTTTTTTTTTTAATTCTTTAGTCTTTTCTTTATTTTTTTTTTTAAATTCTTGCAATACTAAGAAAATCACCTCGAGGCTCAATTATCGGGGTTATATTTCTGAATCAAACAAAAGAAAACTATCCACATTCGTTACCTTCTCTTTTTCTCGTCGTCGGTTTCCCCAGACCCTACCGTTTCTTCCTTAAAAGTCGGCTTAACCCAAGCAAGCCAAATCACACTCGGCCTTTATTAATATTACCAATTGGATGATTCAAGATTCAGCTATGGAAGGCTCATCATCCCCCAACAAGACGTCCTTAACTAACTGGTGGAAACAGTTCAAATCTAAGCAAAGTACCCGACGTGATGAAGACTCATCGCCGTCCTCCGGTTCTTCGGTGGCCAATACATCGCCTTATCAGGGCTTAGAAGGTAGTAGTGGCGGTATGGATGCTACCGTCTCGGAAGGTAGTAATCTTTTCAATGCCAGACCTCGCTTGCCTTATAAATCGCGGTCTAGTAGTGCCATACAGTTGCCGCGTTCCGCTTCACGCGATCCCGAACCAGTCGAAAACAGTACACATATTAATTATAATAATGGCAATAGCGAATACAACCAAGATGAGTTTAATAATCATAGTCCTATCTTTGGCGTGCCCCTGGCGAGATCTATCGAATACGCTAATGTGTCAATCTCACTCTCTGACCCGCAAGGTGAACAGTTTATCTACGGCTATATCCCCATAGTGGTAGCCAAATGCGGCGTTTACTTGAAACAAAATGCGACTTCAGTCGAGGGTATATTCCGATTAAGTGGGTCAGCTAAGCGAATTAAGGATTTACAACATATTTTTAATACACCGCCTCGGTTCGGTAAGGGGTTAGACTGGGCCGGATTTAACGTTCATGATGCCGCCAATGTGCTTCGTCGCTATCTCAATAACTTACCTGAACCAATTGTTCCTTTAGATTTTTACGAAAAGTTTCGCGACCCCCTCAGGGATTGTACTACTATTATGACGTATTTGGAAAATAAAACAGCGCAACAGAACCCCTCGTTTCAACAACAAACCGAATCAGATTCTAATAACGAATCAGAAAATGATAGTAACTACGAATTTGAATACGGTATCCCCGAGGATAGTCCATTAGGTCGTGACATTCTTCGCGCCGTCGACCGATACCAAGTCCTGATAGCCAATTTACCCTCATTAAATCGACAATTATTGATGTATATCCTTGATCTCTTGGCCGTTTTCGCATCAAGATCCGAGGAAAATTTAATGCCCGCACCTAATTTAGCGGCAATTTTTCAACCTAGTATTTTGTCTCACCCGACTCACGATATGTCACCCTCCGATTATCATCTATCAAGAGCCGTTATTGAATTTATGATCGAACATAGTAATAAATTCTTGGCCGCCGTTGAGGCCATTGCGATTGAAGAACACGAAGCAAGAAAGTTGGAAAAGGAGAAGGAAAAATCCAAAAAGTCCCCGACAAATAATAATAATAATAACAGTCAAGGTAAGGCTAATGGCGAGAATAACGAAAATGATAATGATGAAAAGGCAGTTAATAAAGATTCTAATAGTACATCAACTACGAATCCGGAATTACATTCGCGAAAAAAGCATGGCCGAAAACACAGTAAAAGTTTGAGTAGTGCCAATATTGCCTCAAATTCTACGCAACAAAATAACTTACCTGTAACTAACCATGCTAAGATTCCTAATGCTAATGCACCAACTTTAACGTCATCCACCCCTACGGGGCCCCCTCAACAGGAATCAACCTTGATAAACCCCAAGAACCGCACGCGTGCTAGCGAAAACAAAATCCCCCGTGTACCAGTAGAGCAACAGGCCACACTTGCGGTCAATAATAATAATAATAATAATACAAGTGGTGGTATAATGTCGACATTTCGCCGTGCGTCAAGTTTATCGCGTCGTCCATCGGTTCGCAAACCATCCAAAGCTGACAGTTTAGAGCGCTCAAATACGGTATCAACCAATAGTAATCCCAATCTTGCTGACCCGGTATTGTTGGTAGCTCCTGGCTCAAATGCCCGTGGGGCTAGTGCTATCTCGATTACTATCACCAATGCTT
Source organism: Nadsonia starkeyi-henricii (assembly GCA_030560865.1). Lineage (NCBI taxonomy): Eukaryota > Fungi > Ascomycota > Dipodascomycetes > Dipodascales > Nadsonia > Nadsonia starkeyi-henricii. The sequence continues at coordinate 5,879 of JAKTWC010000123.1, forward strand.
CTGAAAATAATCATTCACAACCTGAACCATCACAACAACAACAACAACAACAACAACAACAACAACAACAGCAACAAACTACGCAGTATCAAGAACCTCGACATTCTAGACAATCATTATCACTTAACAATGAATCCAATGAGCATAAACGAAACAGTCTAAGTAATCTTCTTTCACGTATGCAATCGCCAGTAAGAAAACAGAAACAAGAGAATTATTACACTGACTCTAATAACAAAAATACATTACCTCATTCGGGTCACTCTCCACAACTTTATTCCACGCGATCGCCAACAATATTCGATAACCAAAACGGTGGACTATCGCCTAATATCAAGCCATTGAGTTCCGAAGGGGATTCAGATTATGACGATGATTCCAACCCTGACGCCGATATTGCTGATGATCGAAACGCTAGAAGTCTTCATCGAAACGCCGACTATAATAACGGTCATATTAACACCAATTCTAGTCCAAGGCCTTCCAGTGTATCAAAATGGCGTAGAAGTATTATTGCCATAACGGGACATTCTAGCGCCCCAACCATCGACCATAACCATTCGGCTTATAATGATGATACTGCCGTACAAGGGGGCGACGATAATACGCTAACTATATCAACGTCAACGTCAACGTCGACGTCAACGTCGAATTCTACGACAAATCGGGGGAATTGGTTCCAGCGCATGCGTAGCCGTGAACGTAGAAACCTGACCGATGGCCAAGGCCAAATATCACCGAATGGTGATGATTCATCCTCGTTCACATTCGAACACAGCCCTTCCGGAAGGCTTAGCCCTAATACGAACAACGAAAAATAAAATCCTCACTATATTGTTTTTTTTTCTTTGGTTTTTTTTCTTTTTTTTTTTGGAGGAGAGGAGGGGAGGAGGAGCGTGTGTGTTTGGTTGGTTCTTTTTATGCATATAAATTATTTATTTTGTCAACTATCTCTATATCACTTATTTTATTATATTGTAATTTTATGTTATCTATCCATGATGATTTAATATCTCACAACTATTCTCTCTTTTATATTTTTTATTAATACCATGTTTTTTGTAAAAAAAAAGGTGATAAAATGAATACATTTTGGAACCTGCCCAGGGCCATGCGCAACTGAAACCCAAAACGAAGAGATATCAACTTCCACCGCTGCATCATCAAAACACTGGAGAATCACCAGTTTTAGTCCTCCAATAAACGACAACACAACACAACACGATGCATTTGGCCGGAACGATAGTATTGTTAATTTCGCTGTTGCTACTTATGCACAGTGGATATTCAGTATATGAGTACTCTCATTTTATCAAATACCTGACCAACAAAAGCAGCGAGGTTTCATTACTCGAAAAGAGCCGTATCCCGCTTGACGTAAGTAGTACCCCCCCCCCCCCCAAATAAACAGAGCGCCTTTTTTTTCTTCTTCTTTTTCTTTTTCTTTTTGACATAATTGACTAACCCGGGGGTATGTTGGGATATAGATTAAACTCGAAGCCATTGTGGCCGTTTTACTCAGCGCCGTTGGCGCCACTTTACGCTCGCTCGGCAGATTGACCTCGATCAAGTTTGCCGACGCCATTATCGAAAAGGAAAAATCAGGAACTGGGTATGTAATTGCTAAAATGAAACATTCCTCATCTATCAACCACTTTATTCTAACTGATCGGTTTGTCTTTATATATTTTACAGGCCTTATTTGTTTTTAGAGCGACGCCCGACGTTTGCCAACCTGGTCCAGAAACGAAACGAGGTGACCAAGTGGAAGCAGGAATCACAGGAGAAAAAGACAATTTAGAAAATGTATCATCGTTATCTTTGGCGCTCTCTGTTGTAAAAATATGGGAAACCTCGCCGATTGATTGTTTGCATTGTGTGGATGTGATTAAAACGTAATATATAAATGTGTGTGTATAATAATACAAAATTGGCTCAAACTAAATATACTAAAAGAAAGGAATGACAAGATTAAGGAAAGGAAAACCTTAAGGAAAGGAAAACTTTAAGGAAAGGAAAACTTTAAGGAAAGAAAAACTTAACAAGGGCCAACTTCATAACTAACTAATTGGCGAGCGATCTAAGATTTGACGCCTCATAACTTTGGTGATTCATCAAGAAAGCCCAGATTTCGGCATCGGCATTATTGATATTTGAAATGGCTATATAGGCCTTATTCTTGGGTCCGTCGTTAATATGCTTTTTGACCTCGATTAAAACCTGAGCCAAATGCAAATCGGAGAAATCGGATTTGTCCTTAATATCAGGCACGGAGTCTTGGTAGTTTGCGATAACGTCCGGTAATTCAAAGCCGAATTGCCATTCAATCGGTTCTTCCGTATTCAGCTTATCCCTCATGGTATATTGTTCCCAATTGTGCCAAGAGACATTGGACACAAAGGGGTCATCGACCATGGTATCCTTGAGTAAAAGTAGTCGCATGGACAAACCCACGGTTTCATTAGGAATGTAAGACGCCGTAACGGACCTGGTCCAGATATCACTTTCACTACGCGACCGAACAATGGCAGAGCTAAGGGAAGACGTGCCCTCTTGAATGGCCAAAAGCGTCATAGGATTGGGAATCATACCAATGGTGAAAACCTTATGGGTATCCTCAAGAGTGGTGGAGGATAAAATGGGGATATCCTTAGTACAAGGAGTACAGAACTTATAAGGGTCGAATTTTGTTTCATCACCCGCCCTATAGCCTTGGTTGGATTTTGATAATTTGTCAATTCTATCCAGTTCATCCAGCACGGCCTTTGTGGGCGGACAAGACAACTGTTTAGGGCAGGCCGACAAACGTTCAGCTAATTGAATCGCGGGAGCCGCTAAAATTGACGAATGTTCCAGGGATGGTTCCAAGACCAGCAAACCATTAGGGTACCTAGCGATAAATTTCTGGTGCATATGCATACCAATCAAATGAATAATTCTTTCAGTAGAGACTGAATCAGGGCCGCTTAAATTAAGAATCTTGGCCACATTCTCCTTACTATAATCGGCGATAATATCATCTGCGGGCAGATCTTGTTTGATAAATTTATCTTCAAATTCAGCCAGGCTGATGCCACCCGTCCTGGACAGGGCTTCAAGGGAACCATTGATATGAGACAACTGTGCGTAAACGAGACGATTACCGTATTCCTTGAACGCCGAGGGCTCACCAAACTGTTTTGTATCAATAAGAGAATCGATAAGGCTACTCTCATGATGATTTTTAACCGGTACTAAATTGAAATCCCATAGAATTTCACCTCCCTTATAGGCCAGGGCGAAATACTTTTTAGCATTGAGCATGTCGGTATCCGAAATATTCCTGTTTTTGAAATTTTTGAATTGCGGGTGAGCCTCAGCGTTACTGGGGTCTAAAATCACCGGATGAAACCCCGCGGCATATACGGCGCGCTGCCAGGCAATGATCAAATTTTTATTCAACCAATCCTCGTCCAAGTTGGTGGAACCCCGTTCATCGTCGTCGAAATAAGTAAATACTTTAGTACGGATGTTACTGGTGGGTATGGACGAGCCAAAGGGTTGGTCGTCCAGCGGGAAGGCCACGCGCCAGTCCGCGGTTGAGTTTTGGTTGAAGATTCTACCGTCCTTGATGGCTTCCAGCGAGACGGGTTCCGCGCGAATGCTGGCCAGTAGGGCCTCGCGCGACTGCCACGCAACCCTCAGCCGCTGGTAGGTGGCCTCGGGCACGTAAGACACTGAGATATGAAGAAACATCACCATACCGACCACGGCGAGCAGGGCCAGCTTGATCAGATACTGGTTACGGCCCGAGACCCTCTTAGTCAGGCCTGACAGGTCGGGGGCATAGTAGGCGGCGGTTCGCACCAGGGACCGGATGGAGCTCTTCATGCTTGGCGGGCAGGACGAAAAAGCGAGAAAAAGCGAGGAAAAGACCGAAAAGTGGCTCGAGAGAAGAAAAAGGACAGGAAAGATCAAAGCGAGATGAAAAGTGGAATCTGGCCGGTCCATACCGCTATTCCGGGACCGATTGACAGCTGGCTGCAGCAGATGCGCCCAGATGCGATGACGTAACGGGAAAGAATGAAAAATTCGAACGGCGCGCCAGATCTGGCCTTCGGACACGAACGAGCCCACGCGACGACCAGGAAGACAGCCAAAGATGACCATGGTAGAGGCTGAGAAGAAGAACACGCATAGAGCAGGGGGCCCGTACGCGGTCACGCCGCTGGTGGAGTCGCTGGCGCTCTCGGCGTTGTCGCCCTGCCGCGTGTTTCTCAAGTACGAGTTCACGCAACCCTCGGGGTCGTTCAAGTCGCGCGGGCTGGGCCATTTAATTCAAAAATCCATCGCGGAGAACCCGGACAAGACCGTTCATTTCTTCTCGTCTTCGGGCGGGAACGCGGGCGCCGCCGTGGCTTACGCGGCCCGGTTCTACCAGGCCGGATGCACCGTGGTCTTGCCCACGACTTCCAACCAGCGTATGGTTGAAAAGATCAGGGCCGCCGGGGCCAATCTGGTCATACACGGTAGCCAATGGGCGGAGGCTGACGAGTATCTACGCAATACCGTGATGAAATCAGTCGATAGCTCTTGCACGTTGGCCGTTTACTGTCATCCCTTTGATGATCCCATCATCTGGGAAGGCCACGCCACCATGATTGATGAGATCGCGAGCCAGCTGCCCGATGTGGAATCGCTCAGGGGTGTGGTGTGCAGTGTGGGCGGCGGTGGCCTATATAACGGTATTGTCACTGGGTTGAAGGCGAATAAGTTGCCCGATATCCCCGTGTTGGCCATTGAGACCTCGCCGGCCGCTTGCTTGGCGGCATCCTTAGAAGCCGGTAAAGTGGTCAAATTGAAAAGTGTGGACACGGTTGCCAAATCGCTGGCCGCTCAGTACGTTTCTGATCAGACTTTTGCTTTCGCCAATGGTGGCCACCCGACTAAATCCCTGGTTATCTCGGACGCCCAAGCGTTGAATGCCACGGTGAGATTTGCCCAGGATCACGGTATTATCGTCGAGCCCGCGTGTGGTGCGGCATTGGCCGTAGCCTATGACAATCTATGGGATCAGTATTTGCCTGACCTTACCAAAGAAGACAGCGTTGTTATTATTGTCTGTGGCGGCTCATCGACATCGGTTGATGATTTGATTGCGTTTAAAAAGTCATTGGAGAATTCAGTCTAGATAATATATATATATATATATATATATTTATTACAAAATGGAGAGTGGAGGGTTATTTAGTAGATATTCTCTATACTTTATACATCCATTTTTTTTTCAATTAACGAGTATATTATTTAATTTTAATTTTAATCCTTTTTCGTTTTTCTTTTATGATTCATTTAATAAATTAGACTTGTTCCAAAGTGGTTTCCTTGAACTCTCTGTGGACCTTCTTACCGGCATCCTCCGAGGAAGCGGAGGCTTCACCGTGAAGGGCTAAAAGGGAACCAAGATCGAACTTGGGCTCCTTAAGCACCTTGACCTTTCTGATGTGGACGTTTTGAAGAGGGTAGATAGACTGCGTAGCCTTTTCGATCTCACGGCCCATAACTTCAGGAATAAGCTTGGCAGTAAGTTGGGCAAGGGAAACGTTGGCGGATTCACGAGCAATGATTTCAACCATCTTCTTTCTAATGGAACGAATTTGGGACGATTGGGCGTAAGTGGTCTTCTTGACTTGGTTGGGGGCCTTCTTGGTGAAACCAATGGCGAAAAGACGAAGATAGTAATCATCGGTGGTCTTAACGGTGACATTGGCCTCAATAAGGGTTTGCCACTTTCTCACGAGCGATCTGAGCTTATCGGAGGTGAAATCTAAACCGTTGAAGTTGGTCAGAAGGGTCTTACCCTGAACCTCTTCAACCTTAAGACGGATGGTGCGGAAGGAGTGATCCTCTTGACCTTGGAGATCGGCGAGACAGACTTCGACGATACGGCCCTTGAGCGAATCATTGGCGTTCTTGATACCGGTGGAACGGTTGACCAAGGTCTTGCCGACGTCTCTGTTCTCGAACGTGGAGGGGGCCTTGATGGAGTACCAATCCTTCTTGGTGAAGGGGTCGACCACTCTCTTCTTGGTGGACTTTTTGTTCTTGGACAAACGCTTGTTCTTGCCGACAGCCATTTTTTCAGATAGTAACGCGAGGTAAAGGGGGGGAAGGAGCGGAAAAGGGGCCAAAACGAGAAAGAAAAAACCGAAAAGCAGGAAAGAAGAGAAAAAAGCACAAAACTGAAAAATTGGGTTGGATTCCGATGGTTTCGGAAAATCTGCCGGCCGCTTAGCTAAGCAGGCGGCGGTCACGTGGCCGGCGCCGAACCGTCGCGACGGCCTCCGAGACGAGTGAAAGGAGTGAAAGGAGTGAAAGGAGTGAAAGGAATGGCCACGGACGGTGTCGGTCAATATATTAAGCATGCTATGGAGCGTCTATATCAGAGGTACTTCTTGGCCAGGCTGCGGATCTTCTGGTCAAACACGGGGCTGGCGATGGTCTGGTTGACGGCATAGAACGGGTTCATGACGGTCTTGACGTACTGGTCATAGACATCCACAAAGAACTGCCGTATGGAGTCCTCAGCCTTGGTTTCGTGCAGCAACAAGAACTTCACATCTAGAGATAGTTAGTATACAGATATATATATATATATATATACACACACACGCATCGGAATACGTACTACCCGCGGTGACAAAGGCCGAGATCATGTAATTGTAGAAATTGTCCACCACCTTGAGGTACATGGTATTGGTGGTCCATTGCACATCCTCGACGATATCCAACGCCGCGTGCACGATGAACGGGTTGAGCTCCTTCATTTGGGCCGAGAACTACCGATAGTTAGTATATTAGGAGATAGATTATAAACCGCCCGAACCGCCCGAACCACGGGTACGCACCTTGGGCCGGCCGTCGCCACCCTGACGGTGGGTGCCAAAGGCCAGCTCGTACACGGGGTTGTCCCGCGTGCCGATGACGGCGAGATAGAACGACATTGCCAGGCTGATAAGGCTGATGAGGAACGTTGGCGACAAGATCCAATGGCGAGACGATGGCGATAATGGCGATAATGGCGATATTGGCGATGTTGGCTGAAGAGCCTGGCGGCACGACGGTTTCATGCCGGCGCCGTTGCCGCGGCAACCGCGCGACGCCCTGCTGCGTAGCCACTCCACAATCAACTGCATTGGTAATCCATCATCAGCGTTCGTTCATCGTTACTTCGTGCCATTTAGTGCCATTTAGTGCCATTTACTCGCCCTTTGCTCGTTTTTTATTCACGATTCACCCCCCATGGCCTCGGCAGACCCTCTCAGCGTTTGTGTGCCCCCAGATGCCCCGTCCGCGGCCATCCCCCGTAGCAAATCCACCCGGACCGGCGGCGGGTTTTTCATTCGGGCCACGCCCGCGAGTTTCAAGTCCAAACCGTTAAAGGTGTCCAAAGCGTCCAAAGCGTCTGATCTGACGCCCTCGGACGAAAGAAGCGGGCCGGGCCCCCGTAGTGGTCCTAATGCCCCCCACCGGAGATCGCCGTCGGACCAAATTTACCCCACTGAGCGAAATTCAGACACCCGAAAGGATGTTAAATTGCTAACGTCCTTAATCTTAAAGCTCAAACAGGTTCAGGATCATGAGGCCCACGGTGAACCTAATCCGTCGGATCATTGGTCTACGCAACATAACCCGTTGGTTGAAGACGAACCCCTTTCACCCTTGTCCCCCACGGGGAATATTTTCTCATTCAAATCCTTGTATAACGACCAAGTTGATGACTCCGTACACCCGGATAATGAATCGCTTGATTCGACCTCGGGCGATTCTTATCATAATACTAATGATGCCGATGTTGCTACTTTAAAACGACATAATATATCGCCCACTACTTGGAATCGTGCCGTCAAATCCCGCGCCTTTCTCGAACTTTATTATCATTCCCTATCGCGACATCAAGCCTCCACCACGGATCATAATCAATCCACCCCCGGCGTATATAATCCCCTGCAAATCATTCGTAATCGGAAAATTCGATCGCGACAGAGTTTCCATTTCGTGGAACCTATTGAGGTTGATCCATCGCTTATGGCATCGTCAATATTCACATCCAAACGGAATCGGAAACTGATTTGGGAAATCCCCGTATTTGAATTATTAGGTGATATCTCGTGGCGGAGTGGTAATCGACGATTAATGAAAAACCGTAAGGGGGAATATATATACCCGGATATTAATAATACGAATGAACCTCGAGAACCATTATATGGTGCCGTGGGACCCTCGGGCATTACCAGTGCCGCTAATATGCCATATGGATCAGTGGAATCGAATAAATCGAAAATAAACGGATCCATTAAACGATTAGCGTCCTCAGCCCAATTATCTATCCTGGGTAAATCCAGTAGCGAAACCGATGATACTAAAGAGAGTGTCAAAATGGGTGCATTATCCGATTCTAGCGATAATGAACATCTTACCCAGAGTCCTTATAAAGCCAGATTGTTATCTAAACTAACCAATCCGAAAATCTCATCTAGTGAATCTGAGCTTTATCGTACGCCACCCAGTGTGGTAAATAAGTTACTGCCCACTGGTACCACACCATATTCTCATTCCGCGGGAGAGTTGGCACCACCGTGTAAAACTTCACCACCACAACAAGAGCAAGAACAAGAAGAACAAGAAGAACAACAAGAGCAAGAAGAACAACAAGAGCAAGAACGACAGCAAGAACAACAACGACAACAGGAACAACAAGAACAACAACGACAACAACGACAACAACAACTACTGACCGCATCCCGCCGACAGATTAATCTACTTATCAACGAATTAACCTACTGTGAAACCGTGCTAATCCTAAGCTGGATGCACTTTTCCCAACGTTCACAAAGGGATTATCGATCGCCACTGGTCGCCACCACGGTCCAAGTCACCGACGAACTGCAATCACTCACCGAGTACGTTAATTCAATCACCCCGTATTCTCAAATAACCCCCAACGAATTAAAGACCATAAAGTATGAAATGGAGTACGACAAATCCCGCACGTTGGATAAGGCCTTATTCGCCTCGGACCGCATCGTCACGGAAATTTCCACATCGCTTAGTTTGGAAGCCAAGCGCGTATGCGAGGCCCTGGATAGATTAGAATGCAGCTATATGAATAGCTTTGCCGTTTGGGGCCTGACCTGCCCCTTAATATCGAGTGGCCCGGGTCAGGGGTCCTCATCGGGCGGCCGCAAGAGCATGTACTGTGCCCTGGATTGGCTATTGAGACTCATCATTTGGTCGGTTTGGGCCCTGGTGCAGATGTTTAAATTGGCAAGAGGCGTGGCCTGGAAGGTCGAGGAGGTGTGTGTATGGAGTTTTGAAATGGTGGAAGGTAGGCAGATAGCAGGGCAGGGTGGCATTAAGGAAGTGTGTGAAATTGAGAAAAAGAAAAGCCAGCACCCGGCCCCATTATGATGATGGTGATTGATTAATTCTTTAATTAATCGTCAATTTTGATGAATAGCTTAATGGAGAACACAGACCAAGACTTGGAATTTGTATATTTTTTAAAAAAACAACATGACTATAGGAAAATCAAAGACAAGCTTCCCTAACCGGCTTCCGCCTTGTACCCGTCCATTTTAGGATAAACTCTATTAAAAATAAACTATAAAAAGAATCAATATAGAAATGTCACCGGACCAAAGATCTTGGGTGAAAAAATAAATAAATAGTAACCGGGACCGAAACCGCACTAACGTGTCATAGAGTCATCATTATTATCGTCGTCATCGTCGTCATCGTCGTCATCGTCGCCATCATCGCCATCATCATCGTCGTCCTCGTCATCATCATCCTCCTCCTCCTCCTCATCCTCATCCTCTTCATTAGCTTCATTTTCGACCATTTCTACCTTCAATTCATGACAAATATCAAAGCACTCGGCCAAGAGGGCATTCAACATCCCCTGACCCTCGGGGACCGAATCACCCACCATAAATTTGCCATCCACCCGAAGATTATCTATAGAGGCTAATTTCATCTGATAGGGGTAAAGTTCTCTCGCGGATGATAAGCCACCCATACGTTTAACCTCCAAAAGACAACGACGAACGGTGGTCAATTGATTATGAATGGGGATTAGGGCCTCCGACACCGGCTCGGATGATTCTAAGAGTTTATAAATAATGGCATAACACCTTCTAAGGAGGTAAAGTAAGATAGATTGTCCACTGAGCGGTTTATCGGATGGTGGGGGTGGATTATTCGTAGAAGAATCATCACCCTTGGGCAGGAAAATACCATTAACTCTCAAGTCATCCAGGGCTCTTAATTGCTTTTGATAATAGTATAGATCGGTTTCTCTTAGGGTCCAACGATGGGTAACCAGGAGGTTCTCCAAAGTGGACTTGATATCAATAAGTTGTTTATAGAGGGCATGTAGTGACGGGTCCACTTGATCACCGTGGGCCATAAAATCATTAATCAAACAATGACAATCCTCCAATAGGGTCTTGGCGACGTTTTGGCCCTCGGGGATTGAACCATCCGGCATGACAAAGAAGCCATTAACGCGCGAGGATTCAAAATCCCTGATTTGATCCCTCAGGGGCTTTAATTCATTAGGTTCGAATTTGGGTTTAGAGCGTACGGCCATGATACGACGTTTAATACCGATAAGTTTATTAATCACGGGGGCCAATTCGGGCGAAGTGGCCACTAACGATTTCTCGACCTGATCAAAGGTTAATTGACAACGAGCTAATTTGCGTTCCACCAATTGGAGCACTTCGGCCGATTCGGATTCTTCCGCCGAGGTCCGTTTGAGATTAGCACTGATTTCATTCAGTCTTTCGCGGATTGGGTGAATGTCGCCCTCGGTATAAATGCCGGATTCCTTCAAATGTTCTAATAAACGGCGCACGGTGGATAAGGAAGCGTAGGACGCCGGGGCGGCCTTAGTCAACCCCACGGTGAGGAAGGACAGGGACAGCATCTGGAACAGGTCATCCAGAATGACGTCCAGCCGGTTTTGCTCATTCACGCGATCCGGCTGGGTTCGAATGGCGTTAATCAGGCGAATCTGGTCAATGACCCGCTCGTAGACCTCGTTGACGTCGGACGATTTCAAATACGACGACCGGTCGCGCTTGAGCGACGACAGCTGCCGGCGCAGGCCAAGCAGCGACTGCAAGATAGGCTCCTCGTTGGCGGGCACCGTAGCGTCCACGGGCTTAATTGGCTGCGATGACATCTTAGTTGTTTTGTTACCTTTAGCACAAGATACAAGATACAATATTTATATATATATATATCGTCGAGGGTGGCGGTGATGATGCGATGTTCGTTGCATCGACGGTTTGGCCAGGGTCCTGCTGAGTCAGCGCGCACCCAACCATCGAGTTTTAACATCGCCGGCACAGCTTAACGGCGACGATCTGCTGCGACATAAACGACGAATTAGTGAGTGAAAATGCCGAATAAAAGGGTCAATTCTGGTGTGTGGCTGGCGTGCGTGGGCCTGTTGGTCGCCGGCGCCGAGGCGCTGTCGTTGCTGGGCTGCTACAGTGCCAGCGGGTCGCTCAAGCTGACCTCGACCTACAACTTCCAGTCCTCGGGGTATTGCTACTCGGAGTGCAACAATGGCAAAAACACTTATATGGCGCTGTCCAATGGGGACCAGTGCTGGTGCGGGACCTCATTGCCGTCGTCGTCGGACCTCACGGGTTCCTCTAGCTGTAATACGGCCTGTGTGGGTTACGGCCAGGAGATGTGCGGGGGGTCTGATTCATGGAGTTTCTACTCTTTGGGCGACAGTAGCTTTTTGGTCAGCGCAAACCCGAGTGTAGCGAGTTCTAGTTCTAGTTCTCGTTCCAGTTCTCGGTCCAGTTCTCGGTCCAGCTCTCGTTCCAGTTCTCAGGCTTCTAGCTCTTCGACTACATCCAGTTCAGCGTCTAGTTCCTCGTCAAAAGCATCAACAACATCCACAAGCTCGGAATCTTCCTCGACTACCTCAACTATATCATCTACTTCAGGTAGTGCTGTCGTTCGAACCACGGCCGTTACTACCATTTCCAATGGCACTACCCGCTTAGTAGTCACCCAAACCGTAACTGCGTCCCACAATAGCTCAAATCCAACCTCATCGACAATTCCAGCCTCATCTCAGGGTAGTGGTTCCAAGATATCCGGTGGCGCTATTGCCGGTATCGTAATTGGGGTCTTGGCCGGGTTGGCCTTGATCGGATTGGCTATATTCTTCTTCCGACGCCGTGGAAAGCAGCAGACTCAGGATAAGTACGCTAACCCATTGTCGCCCGACGATTTGGCCAATTCCTTTGGCATGCCCGTTAGCCCCAGTGGTGGTCACTTTCCTTCCTCCAGAGGTGCCAATGCCAATGCTATGAATGATGTGGGCGGCATGGGCGGGGCCGTGGGCATGGGCGCGGGCATGGGCGGTGGTTCTAATGAAGAGAAAGACTATACATCGGGTGAAACCTTCTTGGCCATTGACCAACGACTGAACCCTATCATGCTGGGCGAGAGACGACTGAGTGACAATAGTCTGGCCGATGATCGCGATTATAGTCGAAAGATTCTAAGAGTGGCCAATCCGGATGGTGATTTGTAGAAAGCAAGCAAGGCCCAGGGTTATCAAGAACTTTATTGGAGGTTTCCAATGATAAAACAATACCCCGTTAGCCTTTATTAATCTTATAGATATAGATATAGATATATACGCATATATACAGTACTCACTATTTATTCTTGCCTCATCTAACCTTAACCTTCACTCCTGCATCTCACACTACCAAAATTAAAAAATCAGCTAATGAGCGTCCTAAACGAAACCGAAAGTGCCAACGGGGACAGCAATAACCATGTCCAAGACAAGGACGACCTTATACAGGAATATAGAGTCGACAACCCGCCAAAGGCCACAGTAACCAGCGAGTACCCCATTCCCAGACGGGCCAGCACAGTCAACCACGACACCGACGAGCCCAGCCCACGACGACGGGTTTCACGACACAGCTTGACTCAATTGGCCAGATTCGGATCTCAATTATCGCGCGTGGCCCGCGGCGAACAGAGCGGAGGCGATGGATTGATAATCTGGCAAGAATCCCCGTCCCTGAAACCCCCGCGCGATTATACCGCCATTCCAGCAAGGCGAGCCCGAAGTGCGCTGGATTTGCCCCACAAGGTTGTGAGCCACCATAGTTATGTGATGGTCCACGGTGACCACGACGACGACGACGACCACCATGATGATGACGACGACGACGACGACGATGATGATGATATCCTCTTGTCTTCCTCGGATGAATACGAGGACTTTTCCGATGACTCCGAGGACGGCATGCTGTTTTTCCAGCCGCGTAATATCGAGCAGCAGTGGAACGAGGACGACGGGGACGGTCTGGGCGATCCTAATGCCCTCGATAGAGGCCGACAAAGGCAACGGAAACGGTTAATTTCACAGCTGGTGCGATCCGCTAAATTGAACCGTGAGAGGCGACATCAGGCTAAAGCCGGGACGCGAAATCGTGACCCGGAGCTGGATCAGAAATTGGCATTGGGGGGTTTCAAGACGGGGTTCAACCGTTTAGTTGAATTCTTTAGATATAGCAAAGGTGAGAAAACTAATGATGAATTGTCGCCAATTCATCAACGGGTGAGGCAGAGGGATGATCAGAATCAGTTATGGGTTTGGGATAGTGTGCTGGCCCTTTATTTCTTAACCGGTATTTTCGGCTAATATATCTATTTATATAATTAATCCAGTCTTAGAAGTCTGGAACCTTTCTAAAAAGGAGACAAAAGACATTTATGGTATTAAAAAAAATCAACTATATTTATATAAATCATACCTCCTCAGCGCCCACTTTATAAACCGTACTCCTCAGCGCTAGACTTGAACACAACTTCCCACATTTCCTTACGCTCCATCAAGACATCATTAGCCCATCCCATGACTTCTTCGGTCTTGATACTCTTTACCACACTTAAAAATTGTGATAAATCCTTGTTTCCCGCATGCTGCTTTTCATATTCAAAGCACTGCACTAATAGCTCATACTTGTCAATATCCTTAACGAAACGGGCCTCCACGGTGGATAAATTTTCGTACTCGTTCCACAGTTCTAAGATTTCATCGGCGGCTTCAGGGTTAAGCGGTTTAATCAACACCTGAGTCAAATATTCAATCGCGGCCAATTCTCTCGCGTGTTTTTCCTCCTTGGACATAGGATCCACCGGGGTGATATCCCCAACCAGGGCCTCGGCCATATCATGAACCAACGCCACCTTAACACATCGGTCTTTATTGATTCCCGAGGACTTCAAGAGCATGCAACAGATCGACATCCGATACATGTGATCACTGATGGATTCCGGCTGGAGGATATCAAAGTTAAGCCACCCGGTACGTTTGGTCTTCTTGAGCAGTTCGATGATGTTGAGAAATAACAGCTGCGAGATCCGCGGCGACGTCTTGGCCTTTTCAATTAGCGACAAGAGCGACGCCGGCATGGCGGACTCCACGGTCCACGTGGTAGTTGAGTTTGTAGCCATTATATTGGTTGAAAATGGTGAATGGTAGTCAGACGGCAGAGGACGAGCGCGAAAAAAGATTGAAATCTCCATATGCGTCTCTCTGCAGGGTTGAGTTCGAAGGAGCAGAGGAGAATATATTAATCCACGTGTTTTTTTGTTTCCTAAAGACGCTGATTTAGATGTATCGACCGTGAAATGGCCTAAATTTACGTGTAAAACTGTATATAAATCATATCTTCTTAAATAATACGAGATCTACCAAACAAGACAAACACGGCTCATACGCCGTAATTCAAAGCCTAAATAGCGAGCGACGCATTGATTCAGTCCTTGTCAAGATCTCAATCAACACCATCCGCGACCATGGACGATACCATCACATCAACGAGCGAGTTCGTGGCGAATAATGATCATAATACGTTTCGACATTACTCCGACCCGTCAATATTAACCCCAGTGGCGACCCCGGGGGTGGCGGAGGATGGTCCCCTGCAGGGAAATCACTATGCCAAATTAGCGCAATTACTACCACCTTATTTCGAGAACCAGGGAAATCGACTAGGGGTGTCGCCGGGCACTAGATTGTTTCTGGCCGTTTCAACCATTGGTATCCATTCGTATTGTCTGGGCTTCTTTAACGGTTATCAACTGGCCGGGTTACGGTATCTGGCCGAACACGCCCACCTGTTGCCCCGCGATTTAGGCCGCCAGGGCCATTATCATCATCATGCCACGCCAACCAAACAGCCCAATAGTAAATGGATGGCCCCATTTTATAGTGGACTGGGCAAGGCGCGATTAAAGACAGGGTTCAATAACGCCATCATGCGATCCATGCGGTCCGTACTATATACTTCGATCCTGTTTGGGCTGGAGGCTAATCTGGACTATGTACGGCAGAAGATTGATTTCTTGTCCACGACGGCCGCCGCCGGGATATGTGGCATGGTTTATTCAAGGTATTACCTATTTGATCGCGTACAAGCTGCCAAAAATGTAAAAGGGTGTCTGGTGTTAGGATTGCTTTGGGGAGTCGCACAAGATGCTGCAAGATGGTCTTATGGCCATGAGGTGTGGTACCTTAGTGCATTCCACGATTGGTTTAAAGATAAGCCCCAATTTGAATAGATATTTATTTATTTATATATATGTGTGTGTGAATTTATTAAACATGCATAATAGTACTAATCTTCATTATCACTTTCTTCTTCACTCTCTTCATCTTCACTGTCCACCATCTCCATAGGGAATCGTAGAATACCAGCAATACCGGTAATACCATCCAGCTGCTGGCCCGATTCATGAGCACTACTCAGAATATAGACCGACCCATTAGTGGCTTCAACGTCCTCGGTTAATTTAATATACATTTTCCTTAAAGTTGGGGCCGAATTACGGAATAAATCACTGGACAATAATAATTTATCCACGGCGCCCTTTTCAACGGCTTCAATCATATGTTTAAGGCCATACCAGGCACGACCATCATCTAAATTAAGTAATTTGAAAAATTCATCTAAAACAGCCGTATCCTTAGCATAACGCGTATCGGCCAATTGCTTTTGAATATTCGCATCCTTAAGAATTTCATTAAGGGCATGAATGTGGCCAGTAGAGGAATGGGCAATAACAAATTTGGGTTTCAATTTCAAAATGCCCAAATCGTTCTCCCGAATAGCACTATCAAAGATAAAGTCCCACAACCCCTTAGCGGTGAACCCCGGTGAAGCAATGAGAACCACCTTTAATTTATCAAATTGAAGATTTCGTTTCATGGTTTCCCAAACCGTTGAATAGAATTTAATTAATCCCTTTTCGTAGCCTGAGTTATCACCCCTTTTCTTACGCGGGAGTGATACTTCAACTCGTTGTCTCAATAACGTAGACACCTCGGTGACCAAACAAATATTGGCAAATCCTTCCTCCAGGACCACCGCACCTACTTCACTCTGATTATTAGGATCACATGCCTTTTCAATGATATCAACATCGTGCGAATCCCATTCATCCTTAAACAGAGTCACCGGTTTATCCATTTCGATCTCAAACGAGTGATAAGTCCCACAGGGCACCTCCTCGGCCGCTTCAGTGATTCGACCACTAAACCTCAGATCAACAAGGGTATTACTGTAATCGATCTTCTCGACCTTAATCTTCAGCAACAGCAATTTACGCGCCGTAGCACCCTTGATTGGCGTACCGTCCTTGTTCATCTTGGCCACCTTACGCATGGATTTGGTCTGCAGTTCATCGCCCACTTGCACGAGATTGTAAAAATACCACTTATCGTCGTCGTTTTCGAGTGATACCGTGACGCTGCCACATCGGGATTTGTCAATATTCTTACGACCCAATTTCATTTTTTTGGCCTCTGATGATATATCGCTTTGTTATATTTTTTTCCCTCCCCTTATCAAAGCGTGAAGCAATCAGTACCTGAGACTGATGGGTGCAGAAAACGGGCGATTGGGAGGAAACAATGGCTCATGAGCTGATGGGTCATACGCCCCCCAAAACGGACATTTTATACAAGTAGAAACTTTTTATTTTATTTTATTTTTGGTTTTTCTTTGCTTCTTAGTTTAACTTAGGTAATATATATATATATATATATAAAACCTATTCAAAAAGAATATGTTTAAAAAGACAAGATCTGGTAGCTGCCTTATGCAACAGTATGCCAAATAAATTTAGGTGGAGAATAGGGGCATAGAATGGAGGTATAAATATCACGAGAAGAGATTCGAAAGAGAGGGATCGAAAGAGTAAGAAATATTCCTGGACAGGAATGTTAGATTTTTGTATCTCTTCAATTACATAAATTAGTTACTATATAGGATATCATACGTACTTGATTAGCTAGTATATTATATATGTACGTCCTGGGCTATTATGGTGTGTTCTCCTAATAGCCAGTGCAGCTGGTGTCTCTAACAGCTAGCCAAAATGTACTTGGTGTTTTCTCCAAAATGTACATGGTGTTTTCTCCAAACAGTTCTTGGTGTTTTCTCCAAGAATATATTTAGTGGATGTGTTCTTCTACTAGGTAAATTTAATAAAGTGCCGAGGAACCTTCCTCAAGCTACATGAAGTATGTTTCATATAGCTGTGCCTGCATGCGGCTCTCTTGAAATGAGGTCTTGTGTTGGGACCTCATGAAATGAGGAACGTTTCAGATATAGATAGTTAATTGTATTGTATTAAATTAGTTATGGCTAAATCTGAAACCAGGCACTTTGTCCTGATTCTTTGTTTTCTAAGAATCATCTAATAAAGGGAAATATTGCTGATCTTATTGGTGCCCGCTTTCGTGAGGGGTATTGATAAGATAACAATATTTTCTAGCGAATCAAATACAATTTGGTTCACCCCGGGAGAATGGGAAGTTGCGAAGATAGGAATAGAAAGAAATATAAATAGAGGACTTCTGTCCTCTAGTTTATTGAAATAACTAATTATCTGATTAGATTAATATCTTTCTACTACTACCTTCCAACTTCTTATTCTCCCATTTTTTTACGTTAAGACCATTTACTATGTCTTCCAACTCTCACTCTACTCCCATCATTTTGGAAAACGAAGATGTACCATCTTGTTTAACTAGAATGATGGAATTACGACAAGGAAGTGTAAATCCGCTAGAATTTTAAACAAATTTTGTTTTTATTTTATTATGTAACTAAGTCTAGCTTGAATAATGTTCGCAAGGATTGGTTCAGGAACACCACGTAGATTAGTAGAAGACGAGTTGGACATATAACCTAGAAAAGTTTTTTTTTTAGAGTAGCTGTGTTTGTAGTTCAAATATAATTGTTTAATCAGATAAAATTAAATAGAACCAAACAAAAAATCATCGGGAATAAATAATTAGGATTTATACTCCTCCGACCTCTTACTCTATCACCGTTTAATCCGAAAGATCCGGCGAGGGAATCAAAGGTTCCCTTAGTCTTACCTCAAGATAAGCGTGTTGCTTCTCTATTGTCTGAACCCCATCCTCTCATTTGTATTATACATTATTTGTCTATATCTTCTCTAATGTTAGTAAATTCATTCAACTCTCCAATAGGCCTGCGTACCCTTATAGCGAGCGGCCTTTATAATGCCCCTTTGGGTAATATTCACTAATTTACCAAATAGATCACGCAACACCATTATTCCAGCCAAAATATTAACAACTAAAGGGTAGTCTCGGGGTACCACCAGAGTCAAGTTACTTTATCTAGCACATTTCCCACACTTTGTACTGAACACAATATTGGATAAGAACATTGTGTCGACAGTCTGATAATATCAAAATCGTTTTATCATCAACACATTTGGTTATCACACATTGAAAGCCACTGATTAATTATTTTAGCTAGTTTATTAAATTTGGCTTTGATTCTGAATATAATATTATCAGAATATTATTTTTTCAGAATTTGTTTTTCAAGGTCTTTTAACTGATAATTCCTTCAAGGAATACTTCAAGGAATACTTAATGCGTTAATCAAGGTATTAACCAATTCTGTAAAATAAATAGTTGTGTGAAATATTAAATAGCCTGTACTAAATTATATAGGTATTATAAATATAATACAACTAATAACATTAAGATTTCATAACGTATTGTTATTCACCCTTCAACTGTTCCTCAGTAGAAAGAGACGGAGGTTCATATCGGACGGCTGTCTCTCTCCATCTGTCTGGTAAAATAATAATATATAATTTTATATATCTGAATTATTTATCTCTAATTCTTGCAATCAAATAATATCTACCACCCGAAAGAAATCAATTATCAGCAACTTTCCTGCTACCATCGAGATATTCTTAACTATGGGAAAAATCAACAAACCTTCTAAAATTACCCAACAGGGTACTGGTTAGAAATAGTGGTAGATAAACAGATATTAATTACCCTCAGCTGTGAGATGGAAGTTGCAATTTGGGCGCTAAAAAACGGCCCAAATTACCTGCCTTATTACTCTCTTCTCTTCTGTTTTTCTTCACCGGAATACCTATTTTCAAACGTATATCTACCATTCATATATACTTTCAACTTTATCAGGAGTTGTGAGTTGTTTATGAAACTGGTATGCGATTGGTATGGGCCTCTTGCTCCCCATATCAGCCACAACCCCCACTCAAGGCGTATTGGAATCACCAGTATGGGAAGCTTTTACTCACTCCCGCGGCAAAATTTACTGAACTATTTTCACCTAATCTGATCATGCTATTGAATTGTAATCCATGGTATGAGAACATTGGAAAAGATCGATAGTACAATTGCTTACTTTACTCTTGCCACTTGATATTATTTGATCGTATTATGATCAATAGTACGCTATAATTGCTTTATATACTTTATTGGGCATTCGATTACATCATAATCGAAAATATGGCAAACACTAATATCCAGTCTAATTTGAGAATTAATTTTACTTTCATTATCTTATTTCATCTCATTTTCATTATTGTCATCTGATTGTATTGTTACAGCATGGACGGGATGGACACCGAAAATGCTACAGCTCCATAACTTTCAATATTATTTGTTGCAACTGCTATCAATTTTTCATCCATTGTAGCACTAATATAGGCAATAGAATAATTATCTTGAGCAACCGTAGGCATTCTGATCAACTTTTGTTTTCTCATTGTTTTTCTCATTTGTTTTTAAAGACTAGATAAAAAACAATTTAATACTACGACCTAACACTACTATATTGAGCATCAGGTTCAAAAACAACTCATTATTTTTGATTTGATACTTAATCACTCATTCGTCTAAGCAAATTGATTTTTTTTCCCTCGTATCCAGATTCTCTTTACTCAACTTTCCAGAGCCCCCGAATCTCCGTATTCTACCATCTTCCTTACATGAACGGGTTGGTATTCATATAAACACCGGCCCGCGCTATCAAGGGCTTGCCATATCAAATATGCACATGTTTTAAAAGTATGTCTCGTTTGAATTGAGTTTGTGCTTGCAATAATTGCAAGTCAATCGAGTATATTTACGTTTATTTCAAGGGAATATTTCAAGGGAATATTTCATATGTGAATCCCTAGGTGATTCTAGAACTGATGCTGAGTAAGAAAAAAGCTTGGGGGGATTTAACCCATCCTCAATAAGGCTAATGAGAGCTTCAAAAATTATCAGTAGGATTTCCTTCGATAAGCCTTTAACTGTCACAGAGCGAGGGGTCGTTTCAATGACCACAAAGGTACTTCAAAAAACCTTAATTGCGGCAAAACGGAATTGGTCAATAAAAATAACCATAGGCGCTTAGGTAATTTGCAATTATCTAGCAGTTTGATATACTTGCAATTTCCAGGAGAATCCGTTAAATCTTGTTGTGTCAGCAGTCTTAAACGTTGAATCCATAAACTGGTAGTCCTTGAATCATACAGGTTCCCTACGCAGTGGGTAAGAGAGAAGCAGGATCTAGATTACGCAGTGTCTCCACGGGGGAAGTATCTACGGAGCCGGGGTGAATCCAAAGGCATTAAAAAAATGTTAAAATTTGTCATACTAAAATCTTGAAAATAGAATAGCCTTTGACACAAAATTTCTTTCTAATGACATAAATGAAATTCAATCCCAAGCTTATCTCCGAGGCTAACTTCCATATAGAAAAAAACTAAATCCTCCGGGGGTAACAAGGGCGAGGGAAACACGGCGAGTCTGATATAACGGGTGTTAGATTTTGTATTTAATATATATATCCTTTCAATACATAAATTAGTTACTACATTAATTCTAGAATATCATAACGGCTTGATCAGCTAGTATATTATATATATACGTCCTGGGCTATTATTGTCGTAATTCCATAATTCTTGTTAAACAAGATGGTACATTTTGGTCTTCGAGAATGATGGGAGTAGAGAGAGAGTTGGTAGACATAGTAAATGGTCTTAACGTAAAAAATGGGAGAATGAGAAGTTGAAAGGTAGTAGTAGAAAGATACTAATATAATCAGATAATTCTTAGAAAAACAAAGAATCAGGGCAAGGTTCCGGAAAACAGAGATAAGACAGAATTCTGAGGGCCAGGCTTAATTTAATACAATCATCTATCTATCTATATCTAATCTTGCTTTATCGCTGATGTCCCAACGTTGAGCCTCAATTTCAGAGCTCTTGCATATGCAACTGCAGGCACAGCTGCATGAGAATACGTAATGCTACTTATTCTACCTAGTGGAAGTAAACATCTACTAAATATATTCTTGGAGCAAACACCAAGAACAGTTTGGCTAGCTGTTAGAGACACCAGCTGCTCTAGCTATTAGGAGAACACACCATAATAGCCCAGGACGTATATATACGATATACTGGCTAATCAAGTCCTTATGATATTCTAGAATTAATATGTAAATAATTTATGTATTGAAAAGATATATTAAATACAAAATCTAACACCAGCAATCAATAAATCATCAACATATAACCCAAGCAAAACAAAATCATCACCTCTTCACAACGTATAGAGGCCGTTATCGGCCCGATTCTTGGTGAACCCGTACTTTACTAAAGCGGTGTCAATCTTCTTATTCCAACACAAGGGGCTCTGTTTTAAACCATATAGACTCCTCTTTAATAAACACACCTTCTCTTCCGCACCATCTGCAATATATCCTTGAGGTTGATTGATGTAAATATCTTCATCGAGATCACCATTCAGGAAAGCCGTAGTCACATCCATCTGGTGGATTTTGCATGAAAACTGCACAGCCAAAGCCAACAAAATACGAACGGATTCATACCTAACCACAGGGGCAAAAGTTTCCTTATAATCCAATCCTTCCACTTGCTTAAATCCTTGGCATACTAGCCTAGCTTTGAAACGCTCTAGAGTATTATCTGAGTTATACTTCTTAGAATATACCCATCTAGTGCCAATCGCAGTTCGCCCTTCTGGTAAGTCAACAAGATCCCACGTACAATTTTCCATGATTGCCATATATTCATCATTCATCGCTTCTGTCCACTGGACGGCTTTATTTCCGGAAATTGCCTGTTTATAAGTTAGTGTATTTTCAGAAACAGAGTAGGCATGTTCATCCGGATCACTAGTGGGGAAGTATGACTCGCCCGAACTCTCATTCGATAATTGATCACCTTCTGAACTGCTAGATCTATTTGGAGGTAACACCATTCTGTAGGGCTTGGACATTCGTCTTTCCGGTAACGTTCCTTTTGAAGTTGGACGAGGCGACGAGGAGATTATAATTGGTGACGGCGGTGGAGAGGATATAATATCACCCGAGATATGATCCAAGGGTGACTCAATTGGCGAGGAAGGAGCACGATTGTCTGACCCGGGGGTGGCTGAGATAGACTCAGCGGGTACAGTATCATCAATCATAATAAGATCTTCATCGGAAACTAAATCATTGTTTGGAGCCATATCATGAGCAGAAACACCAGTAACAGGTGAAATCAATTCCCCCCCTTGCTCAGGAAGGGTGGATAAACCAGAAGAGACACTGGAAGTGGACGTAATAGTAGAGGAAGAATGAGTGATAGGAGCGTAAGTAGAGGAGGAAGCGATTTGAATGCCAGGAAAATTTGATTCATCGAAGTAAACATCTTTTGATTCAATAATTTTGCCCTTTACGAGGATTCGGTAGCCTTTCCGAGTAATACAATATCCCACAAAGATTCCAGGGGTAGTATTCCGTGAGAATTTATTTCCACGGGTCTGTGCAGGAATTAAGACATGGGCCGCGCATCCAAATACACGTAGATTAGATATGTCTAATTGTCTATTCCAATACCGACTAAAGGGAGTTTTCCCATGTCGAGCTGCTGGGACTCGATTAGTAATATAAGCCGCGGTTTCCAAGGCTAATGGCCAAAAATATCCAGAGAGGTTTGCTTTGAAAAGAAGAGCTTTAGCGCGTTCGCGTAATGTTCGATTA
This sequence comes from Nadsonia starkeyi-henricii, assembly GCA_030560865.1. Lineage (NCBI taxonomy): Eukaryota > Fungi > Ascomycota > Dipodascomycetes > Dipodascales > Nadsonia > Nadsonia starkeyi-henricii. The sequence goes on from JAKTWC010000123.1 coordinate 29,329, forward strand.
GCTCTCTCAGCCGCACCATTCTGCTCGGGTCGATATGCTTGAGTGGTTTGTTGTAAAATGCCTAGATTAGCAAAAAATGTATCTAACTCATAATTGACAAATTCACCACCGTTATCACTGCGAAACGTTTTGACTTTAAAACCCTGATCAGAAAATAAAGTATTGGCTTGAGTAATAAATCTTTTAATGGAGGGAGCAGCATCAGATTTCTTCTTTAACAAGCATATCACCATATATCGAGAATAGTCATCAATGAGTTTGAGGAAGTATTGACTTCTTTGGAAACCGTGGGTGGAAAATGGACCAGCAACATCAGAGTGAATAAGTTCAAGCGGATACTTAGTGCTTGAATGAGATCGGGGGGATTGAACCTTTGTAGCTTTAGCGTAAATACATGGTTGACATTGATGATTAGAAATAATATCAGACTTAGAAAGATCAATCCCAGTAGCATGTTGTATCATTCTACCAAGAGTTGCTTGGTTAAGGTGAGCAAGGCGTTGGTGCCAAATTGTGTAGTCAGGAGTGACCGTAGCAATCATCGCTAGGGCCTTTGGTGAAACGGATACCTTGAATGAACGGAAAAACAGATTACTACCGGGCTTCTGGGTAGCAAATTGGAAAGGTTTCTCGCCTTGACCTGGTTGGCAAATAATAGTTACCATTCAAAAGGAAACTAATCTGGTTTTTTGAGAGCAATATGGCAGGAAAATAAATTCATATGGCAGGTGGGTACATGTTGTTAGATTTTGTATTTAATATACCGTTTCAATACATAAATGAGTTACTACATTAATTCCAAGAATATCATAAGGGCTTGATTAGCTAGTATATTATATATATACGTCCTGGGCTATTATGGTGTGTTCTCCTAATAGCTAGAGCAGCTGGTGTCTCTAACAGCTAGCCAAACTGTTCTTGGTGTTTTCTCCAAAGAATATGTTTAGTGGATGTGTTCTTCTACTAAATAAAATTAAAGAAGGTTCCGGAACCCAACAGTCAAGGTGCACGAAATTATTTTTATGCAGTTGTGCCTGCATTGCATATGCGACTCTTGGTAATAACCGGGGCCGACGTCGGGACATCTGTGCTAAGCCACATTCAGATATAGGTAGATAGTTGTATTGAATTAATCTTTGCTAAATCTGAATCTGGGATCATAGCCACGATTCTTTGTTTTTCTAAGAGTCATTTAATAACGGGAAATATTGATCTTATTGGCTCCCATCTTAGTGAGGGATTTTTGACAAGATATCAATATTTTCTGGCGAATCAAATCTAAGTTTTGGATGGAGGAACTTCATAGAGCTGAAGTAACTTGTAGGTTTTCAGGGCCTCTCGAAAATTGTCCTTATATGACTCGTCAATCGATGGAGTGAGTTGACGATGGAAATCCATAGCAAGATCAGCGTAAAAGGTTTGATCGCGCTGGTCATATTTTTTCTTTAAGTAGAGCCAGGCGGCTCGTCCTAAACCTTCTTCACAACTAAGTAGTGCAGTTATATCCTTACTAAGAGAAGGAAGAATAATAGTGGAGATTAACATGTTATACCTACTCTGAATGGTTGAAACATGGTTATCACCAGGTATAGCAGTGATCTCACCAGTTTCGACATAGTGAAGGAAATACGGAGCATCATAATTTGTCATTAGATTGGTAATCGTATTGTACCAGTTTGCGTAGTCCCTTTGTTTATTAAGAGTTTGAGCGGGAGTGAATTCTTCTTTGGCGGGAAGCATTTGAGCTATAACCTGCCGTAATTCCATAATTCTTGTTAAACAAGATGGTACATCATGGTCTTCGTGAATGATGGGAGTAGAGAGAGTTGGTAGACATAGTAAATGGTCTTAACGTAAAAAATGGGAGAATGAGAAGTTGAAAGGTAGTAGTAGAAAGATATTAATATAATCAGATAATTAGTTATTAACTAAACCAGAGGACAGAGGTCCTCTATTTATAGTTCTTTCTGTTCCTACCTTCACAACTTCCCATTCTCCCGGGGTGAACCAAATTAGATTTGATTCGCTGGAAAATATTGTTATCTTATTAGTACCCCTCATGAAAGGTGGGCACCAATAAGATCAGCAATATTTTCGTTTATTAGATAATTCTTAGAAAAATAAAGAATCAAGGCAAGGTTCCGGAAATCGGAGATAAGACAGAATTCTGAGGGCCAGGCTTAATTTAATACAATCATCTATCTATCTATATCTAATCTTGCTTTATCGCTGATGTCCCAACGTTGAGCCTCAATTTCAGAGCTCTTGCATA
>JAKTWC010000124.1:0-31504 GCA_030560865.1 Nadsonia starkeyi-henricii
ACCCCCTGAGTACCCCCTGACTACCCCCTGATTACCCCCTGATTACCCCCTGGTTACCCCCTGGTGAGCTCCATTGACGTGTTTGCGCTAGACCCCGATCCGCCCCGTGCTCGCCCGCTCTCTCCCTATCCGTCCGTGTCTCTACTGGATCGTGTGCACCGCGCTGGCCAAATCGTATATACTCCCGCCTATACCCCCCCTTATTACCTGTGGTGTAATCGATGACCGTATGTTGCGTCCGTCCCATCCGCGGGCAATCTTTTTGCTCATGGGTTGGATTAAATTTATTTATTTGTTTGTTTGTTTGTTTGTTTGTTTATATTGACTATATACTAACTTCTCTAGGACTACCCCAATTCTAAATCCGCTCGTCGATATGATGTCGCAGATGGCAATGCGGCCATGGATGTCGATGTCGATGTCGATGTCAATGTCGATGTCAATGTCGACGCGGATAATGATTATAATACAATAATATCCAATGTTGAAATCCTGGATTCAAATAGCCCTAATCATACCGTGATTGCGAATTCATCCATGACCCCCCACTTTACCGCGTTTGATGAACCCACTTTACCCGTAGAAGTCGTCAAGGCCTTACCAGTACCCACGGGAGATAATTCCCGTTCTAGTGGTTATGTGGATAATAATCAGTCGAACCCATCTATAGGACCTTATTATCAGCCGCAAATATCTCAACAACAACAACAACAACAACCTAAACCATTCACGGCATTCCAACGATTACAGCATCTTCATCAATCACAGGGCAATACACCCCCTAAGGCGCCTTATTTCGAAAACAGTTCTATTTCTACCGGATCAATGCCCTCTATTGGGTTTTATGGCCAATCATCTATCCCCGTCCCCATATACGACAAAAAACCCAATCTTAATAATAATACAAGTTCCAATCCGCCCCAGTATGGATTCTCAGTATCGCCCAACACCGCGGCCGCAGCATCATCATCATCCCCCGTTTTCTCATCATCCCATATTCGTCATCATCATAATAATAATACCAATGGTCTGGTTAATAATCCCAATTTAGCCATTAACAACGATGCCTCCTTTTTCCCCTCGACATCATCATTATCATCGTCGTTGGTGTCCTCGATCCCATGTCAGTATAATCGACCCTCATCCATATCATCCAGTTATAAAAGTGCCACCACAACAATGGCCTATGGTAGTGTTGCCTACGGACATAATGATGGTGTGGCGTCAACTTCGAATTCGAATCCGTTTCATAATTATGGGGGATCATTTCAGGATAAGGAATCATCCAATAGTTGTCTTTTTTCATCAACGCCCACATCCACCTCCATTGGTTCATCGTCATCGTCTAATAATTCCACGCCATTTGAGTCCAAATCCCATTCGAGAACCTTATTGGGTCGATCATCAGGTACATCGACGCCCCATATGGTCGGCGCTGGCGGTTCGAGAACCTCGTTATTGACTTCCCGTCTGACGGCTGATAATAATAATAATAATAATAATAATAATATTGTTGTTAATAACGGAACTAGTTTCTCGCGACAGTCTAGTTTAAACAAATTTGATGATTACGAAAATAACAACAGCAAACTTCAACCGGGTCGCAAATCGCAATTATCGATAAATTCAAACTCCACAGGGTCCGAGCCCGGGTCGGGGTCGAGTTCGGTATTGGGAACGTTTAATAACTCTACGGCATTCCCACCATCAACTGCGAATACGGCTACGACTACGACTAATAACAATAATAATAATACAACCATATCGCAAGGATCAGCCACTCTAGCCAATAAACCCGGGGTGGTTGTGAATAATGATAAGGCGGTTTCTAATCTGACTAAAATGGCCATCGCTTGTGCTGCTACCACGGGCCTCACCGGTACTTATGCCACCGAAAGCCCCGAGGAAGCCCACCATATAGAACTCGACAAGGAGATGGAGGATGACCACGGGGAACCAGAACATGAAGAAGAAGAAGAAGAGGAAGAGGAAGAGGAAGAGGATGAACCGTTTGATATTGTCAATCACCCCATCCCGGACTTGTTGATGATGTTGACGGCGCTCTTACAGAAGATCGTGGAGGCCAATGATGCCCTGCACCCGCAGCACTATCATCATGCTTCACAATCTCAATCACAATCCAACACGATTAAAAACAAATACACGGCCAATGTTTTGGCCTTTCACGGTAGGAACGTGCCCGCGATCAGTCTGCATTCTTACCTGTTGAGAATTCTCAAATACTGTCCCACGACGAATGAGGTCTTTTTGAGTTTGTTGGTTTATTTTGATAGGATTGCCAAGAGGGCCAATTCGGGGGATTTCGCCGGATTGCAACAGTTTGGTGCATCGTGTGGTCATACCCTCGAAAAGGACCATCATGAAGGGAGTGACCACCATGATGAGCCTGAAAGTTCATCACCCCAAATGTCGGGATCCTTACTCAGTCAAAAACGAAACGAATCCTTACCTAGTGGTCAAACCATAAACCCTACGCAATTATTCGTCATGGATAGTTATAATATCCATCGACTGATTATCACGGGGGTAACGGTGGCTAGTAAATTCTTTTCGGATGTGTTTTATAAGAATTCACGTTATGCTAAAGTTGGCGGTCTGCCCGTTGATGAATTAAACCACCTAGAATTACAATTTTTGCTCTTGACCGATTTTAGACTCATGATCCCCGTTGAGGATCTCCTGAGGTATGGTAATTTGCTGGTCAAGTTCTGGAAATTGGAACAGAAGGAGAAAGTGGATCGCGAGGGTAATGAGGTAAATACAACAACGACGACGGCGACCACCAAAGCCCCCGCATCCACAACAACAACAACAACAACGTCGATGGACATTCCAAATTCACAATCGGACGATATGGACACTAAATAACTAATAATTTATAATAATAAACTAAAATAAAAAAATTAAAAAAAAAGACAGATAACCAACAATAATAATATTTATTAGGATAATATAATATATAAGAAGAAATAATCCAAAAGAAAAAAAAGAAAACCCAAAAAGTATAATAATTTTTCTTAAATTAAACCATTGTTATAAATTAAACAAAACAAAGTTGTGCGTTCGTGTATGAATGAGGAAAAGGGGGGTGATTAAGGGTTATGGAAATGAATTTTTTGAGAACCGAAAACATTAAATGATATACAAAGTAAAAGACAAAAATTTTTTAAATTGGAATTTAATTGTTTATCTAAGTCTTCTGGCTTCACGTTCGGATTCCATAAGACAGAGAATATCGTTTTCTCTGACGGCACCCTTGACGTTTCTGACAATAGAACGGGATTCGTCATCGAGGAATTCAACACGAACTTGGGTGACACCACCACGGGAACCGGTACGGCCTAAAACTTTAACGACCTTGGCGAGCTTAACGGGGTTCTTAGCATCCTGTAGAGAGAGAGTTAGCAATTTGTAAATTTAATAAAATGGGGATGGCACTTTGGAATGGCTATTAGGGTAGACTGGATAGAGAGGTATATTCCAACTAGAGAGGATATTGGTTGGTTTGTTGGTTTATTTGTCCGTTTGATTTCTTCACTTCTTGGGATAAATATATATATATATATCCCAATTCTCCATTTGTATACATTCGATTAATTCAACATTCAACTCCCGCGTCGTGATTAAAATTTTGGCATGGTTTAATTTCAATTCTGTCGTTTTGTAAATTTTTCATATTATTTTCCGTATCGTAAACTTCACATTTTTCTCACCCACCCTTTCTATCTCAATCTCTCCTTGGTCTTATTTTATCATTCCAGCCTCAATATTCAAAATCTCGCCCCAATAAGCTTCCCGCGCCGTCAAAAAAACTGAGGCACACCTACCATTTTGAAGAATTATATGGGTTATAATATAGGTATGACGATAATACTCGAACGGCAGCAAATCGGGATCAGAACGCAAAGGGGGAAGAATTGGGAAGCGGGGCCGCCTGGCAGCGCTGCCCGCGGCCGTGCGACCTCTGAGACCAGGCCCGTCGCCGCCACCCAATGCGGAAAACGACAGTCACAGCTGGCGGCTGCCGTGGGTCGGGCCCGAAAATAGTTGGGGTTGCGTTACGTCAGCTAGTATTACGTCAGCTAGTGGCTTTCGCGAAACTATGCTGAGTCAGAATGTGGGTTAGGGTGGTCTGGGGGCGAGTGGGGCTGCTGCGGCGGGTGGTTTTTCTTTCTGGCCATGCGGCCATCGCCTGCCGCCGGGCGTGCGGTTCCTCCCCTGGCGATCCGTGCATCGGCCTTGTTGTGTGTGCGGCGCTGTGCGACACAACGTGCGGGCCATGTGGGCCATTGGTTGAGTCATGTTGGGTCTTTAATTGATCCGGCCGCGAATGACCACGACTAACAGCTGGCCCAATAGCTAACGAATTTTCGCTGCCGACGGGACTGAACTGGCCAACTCTAAACGCGCGATTCGTTTCTGGACTACATCTCAACTCTCCCACACCCTACTAATCAACTACCACAAACAAACAAAACCCCAACAACAACACCATGGATCTCGTTGCCCACCTCGAAGATAGATTATTATTTGCCGTCCCTAAGAGTATGTGTTTCCGCTGACCTTGCCTTATCTGGCTTTATTATTTTATTTATTTTCATTGATTATTAAATCGGGGGAGTCGTGGCTTGGTCGGGCTATGGCGGCCGGTGATTCAGCGCTTAACACGGTCTAAAATTACTCGATTGGATCTGGAATGATTCCAACCATAACTCACCTCGGCAATAATCATACCGATGCAAATGTATATCTATCTACCTATCTGTCTATCTATCTCAATACTAACTCACGACAGAGGGCCGTTTGTATGAACAATGTTTAACTCTTTTACAGGGTTGTGATATTCAGTTCAGACGTAATAACCGTTTGGATATCGCTATTTCCACTAATTTACCCATTGCTCTCGTCTTTTTGCCCGCCGCCGATATCCCCCGTTTCGTCGGTGAAGGTCGTGTGTCCCTCGGTATTACCGGTGTTGATCAAGTCGCCGAATCCCTTATGGATGTCGACTGCCCTATTGACTTAAACTTTGGTGCCTGTAAATTACAAGTCCAAGTCCCCGAAATGGGACCTTACACAGATCCTAAGGAATTAATCGGTAAGAATATCGTTACCTCCTTTACCAACTTAACTTGTGAATATTTCCGAAAGCTCGAGGGTAAGGCCGATGGTGAAACCTTGGATACTAAGATTAAGTTTGTCGGTGGTTCCGTTGAAGCCGCCTGTGCCCTCGGTGTCGCTGATGCTATTGTTGATTTAGTCGAATCTGGTGAAACCATGCGTGCCGCTGGTCTTAAACCCATCGATACTTTACTCGCTACCTCGGCTCACTTGATTCAATCGAAGAATCCCTCTCACCCTGAAATCGTTGAAATGATTAAATCTCGTCTTAATGGTGTCTTGGCCGCTAAAAAATTCGTTCTCTGTAATTACAATGCCCCCAGAGAAAGATTAGATGCGTTATTAAAGATTACCCCCGGTCGTCGTGCCGCTACCGTTTCTCCCCTCGACGATGGCGCTTGGGTTGCCGTTAGTAGTATGATTGAACAAAAGAAAATGGCTCCCATTATGGACGCTTTACAGGCTAATGGTGCCACCGATATCTTGGTCTTGTCCATCTCTAATTGTCGTGTTTAAAAAGAGAGAGTGAATTGATAATCCTTGATCTACTTCTTCTTCTTTACTCATCGCTCTAAACGCTTTGAATGATATTTATTTTCTTGGTTAACCTTTTTTTTCTCTTTCCCCTTCTCTTTCCCTTTCCCTTCCCTCCCCCCGCCAAAAAAGCAAACAAAAAGATAGTTTTCCTTTAACCTCAATAGATTGTTGATACAAATTATATTAAATTAGTTGTAATATATAGTGAAAGAGAATTCCCCATATTGGTATGGGGATGCTGCTGACTAATCGAGATCTTTTCTACATAGTTAATTTTTTGTCAGCCGTCTCAAACTAATTTCAAGTTCTCTCTCACCAAACTCAAACCCCCATCTTTTTCTTAAAAGCACGAAGAAAAAGAAAAACTCCAACTTTTATATAATGGCAGACACTGTTGATCAACTTGCCGTTAAATTTCAAGCGCTTGGTTTCCAAGATGCCAAGGTGGCTGAAATTCTCAAAAACAAGAAATTAGCTACTGCATTAGGTCAAATTGCTGATGAAGTTGAATCTACCCAGGGTTTGGATAAGACCGTCATTGCTTCTCTCCACAGTTTAGCTGCCCTCTCTAAGGATATCCCTGAAGAACTTCTTCCTTACCGTAAATTAGTTTCAGAAGCTATTGCAGATGGTCGCCTTAAGAGCAACGTTCAATTAGATGCCGCCTACAAGTACATCTTAGCTAATGGATCTCAATCCACCAAGGAAGGTTTAGATCAAGCCTCGGGTGTTGGTATTGAAATCACTCGTGAACAAGTCGAAAAGGCCGTTGAGAAGTACATTGCCGATAATAAGACCGAAATTGAGCAAGCCCGTTATAAGGGTGTTCCCGCTATTATCGTGGGCGTTAAGAACCTTGAGGAACTCAAATGGGCTAATCCCGCTTTCTTTAAACCCGTCATTGATGCTCAAGTCTTGGCCCTTTTAGGTCCTAAAGATGATCGTGATTTAGTCAAAAAGAAGGAAAAGAAGCCCGCCGCTGGCCCTAAAAAGGATGCCGGTAAGGATGCCGCCTCTGGTGCTGATACCACCACCACCTCCGTCCGTTCTATGTACTCTCAAGGTTTCCTTGGTGCTTTACACAAGGTTGGTGGTAATGAACAAGTCAACCCTGAACTTATGGCCGCTCACTTAAAGGCTACCAATGGTCGTGTTTTCACTCGTTTCCCCCCGGAGCCTAATGGATACTTACATATCGGTCACAGTAAGGCCATTGCCGTTAATTTCGGTTATGCCGCTTACCATAACGGTGAATGTTACCTTCGTTATGATGATACCAACCCTGAGGCTGAAGAAGAACAATATTTCACCTCCATTAAGGATATTATTGAATGGTTAGGTTTCCAACCTTACAAGATCACCTACTCGTCAGATTACTTTGATCAATTATATGATTTAGCCGAATTCATGATCAACAAGGGCCTCGCTTACGTTTGCCACTGTACCGCCGAACAAGTCAAGGCCGCGCGTGGTGTTACCGAAGATGGTACCCGCGGTGGTGATCGTCACCCCTGCGAACATCGTTCCCGTACCCCCGAAGACAATCTTCAAGAATTCCGTAACATGAGAGACGGTAAATTCCAACCCGGTGAGGCCACCCTCCGTATGAAGCAAGATTTACTTAATCCTAATCCCCAAATGTGGGATTTGGTCGCTTACCGTGTTCTTAACGCCGTCCATCACCGTACAGGTGATAAGTGGAAGATTTACCCCACTTACGATTTCACTCATTGTTTAGTTGATTCTATGGAAAATATCTCTCATTCGCTCTGTACTACTGAATTCTACTTATCGCGTGAATCCTATGAATGGCTATGTGATGCCGTTGAGATCTACAAGCCCGCTCAACGTGAATACGGTCGTCTTAATATCACCGGTACCGTTTTATCCAAGCGTAAGATTGCTAAATTGGTTAATAACGGTATTGTCCGTGGTTGGGATGATCCTCGTTTATTCACTCTGGTCGGTATTAAGCGTCGTGGTGTTCCCCCTGGTGCTATTATTTCCTTTGTGGCCCAATTAGGTGTTACCACCTCTAATACTAATATCCAAGTATCCCGTTTCGAAAACTCGGTTCGTAAATACCTTGAAGATTCTACCCCCCGTCTTATGATGGTCCAGGACCCCGTGGTGGTTATTTTGGATAACTTACCCGCTGATCATTTGGAAGAATTCTCTGTGCCCTTCAAGCCCGGTTCCCCCGAAATGGGCGAACATACCGTCCCCTTCACTAACCGTCTTTATGTCGATCGTAGTGATTTCCGTGAAGAAGCCTCCAAGGATTACTTCCGTTTGGCTCCCGGTCAATCGGTCGGTTTACTCAAGGTCCCCCATAATATCCGCGTTACCTCATTCACCAAGGACCCCAATACTGGTTTGGTCACTGAGATTCACGCTCATTATGAAAATGATATCCCTTTCAAGAAGCCCAAGACCTTTATTCAATGGATCGCCGACGCCCCCGCTCAGGGCTCTCCCGTCAAGATCGATGAACTCCGCATCTTTAACCAATTGTTTAACTCAGAAAACCCCGCCGGTCACCCTAACTTCCTCGAAGATATTAACCCCGAAAGTGAAGTCATCGTCAAATCAGCTATTATCGAACGTGGTATTCATGAAGTCCGCGAAAAGTCCCCCTGGGTCGTCGCTGGAAAGGAAGAATCTAGTGGTAAGGAGAAGAAGGGCGCCCCTGAAGCCGTTCGTTTCCAAGCCCTTAGAGTTGGTTACTTCTGTATGGATAAGGACTCCACCGATGATAAGATCGTTCTTAATCGTATTGTCTCCCTAAAGGAAGATGCCACTAAGAATAACTAAAAAATTGAATTATTCTCACATATAAATAAATAAATAATATTTTGAAAAACTAAACTTTCTTTTTTTCTATTTTTCTTTTTTTTAGATAAAATATTTTATTGTTTTCTTAACTATAGTACAAAAAGGTAATGTATAAAAGATTTGTTTGAAGAAATCGTTTTAATTTATTATAAACGGCGTTGATTAATTTGTGAGGGAGGGGGGAAGACGTGGAGAGATAAAATGCTTTGGTTGGTTGTCTATTCATCATCTTCCATATCAACATCAGAATCTTCGGCTTCGCTATCTTCTTCTTCTTCTTCTTCTTCTTCTTCTTCGTCTAAGTCAAGAATATCTTCATCATCACCACCATTGATGGATAACTTCTTCTGCTTTTCTTCTTCAGCGTCAGCTTCTAAGGATTCCTTCAAAATACGAGCTCTTTCTTCCTTAACTTGTCTTTGGACAATAACGTAAGCACCAAGAGGAGTGTGATCCCACTTTTGGTCTTGTAAGAACTTGGACACTTGTTGCTTATTTTGAGGGCCAAAGTCAACAGAACTTCTCTTTTGTTCAATGAACTTAGTATTAGCTTCTAACTTTTCAATCAAGGTTTGAAGTAACTTATTTAACTTGATGTTCTTACTTCTCTTAGTGAAACGCTTGAAGGCAATAACACCAGGGGTAGCTAATTCGGGGAAAGCAATACTCTTAGCGTGAAGAACAAAGAATTCAGCTGATAATTCAACTAATTGTTCACAGACACCATCTTGGTAAACACGAGTACCCAAATAAGCCTTGTTGGCACGAATATTGTGATCAAAGTCAAGGGGTTTCAAAGTAGAAGCCTTAGGGTTCTTAGTGATGGTGTTAGAGGCCAGTAATTCGGTAAGAATAGGTAATAGGGGAATGTAAACACCGGTTTGTCTGGAAACACGAATCAAACTTCTAACTAAGTAGAATCTCAGGGGGAAGTATTGAGGGGTGGGGATTAATCTCATAGCACCTAAGGTCACTTGAACTAAGGGGTAAATTAAACCTCTAAGGGGAGATTCCTTACCTTCAAGGGCTTCCTTGTTAGGATCACAGGCACTAGATAAAACACGGGACCAGAAATCGAGTGAATGGCAGTATTGCCAGTTGTAAACGGTCTTGTAAGCATCCTTCTTGTTCTTATCGGTCATACTGTTTCTTAAATGAATAGCTAATTGTCTAATGAATTCGAAACCGTGTTGGTAAGAAACAGTAGGGTTGATACTGAATAATTCAACAGCAGAATTCTTTTGGAAATTAATCATATCCATGGTGTGGATAGAGGTTTGGTGACAATGCTTAACGAAACCAGAATAAGATAACTTAAGAACCATTTCGAGAAGAGCCTTTTGGTTTTCCTTGGCTGATTGTAAAAGGAAAGAGAAAGCAACAATACGGGTTTGAATATCGGTAGCAATACCCCAAATGTCGATAACGGCGGTAATTAAAGTCTTAAGAATCTTTCTGTAAGATAAGAAGTAAGGGGTAAGTTCTTGAATACTAGCAAGAACAAGGGCAACAGTTTCAGTATTGTTCATGTCGGTAAGAATGGTAACTAAAGAGCCAGCGTGCGACTTAAGAATGGGGGTAAGGGCACGGTACTTCTTAGAAGATTCATCAGCAACGGTCTTGGAACCATTGACTTGCTTCTTAAGAGGCACATGGTGCTGAATGACAGCATGAGCGTTCTTAAGGGTTAAAACAACCAAGGCGTTGAAAACATCGGGGTTGGTGACGGAGTACTTGTAGTTGGTCGTTTCATCATCATTGGAGCTGTTGACGGCAGCCTTGAAGGCTTGAAGGACCTTCTTAAGGGTAGCTAAGGACTTTTGTTCAACCATAAGGTTCTTCCACTTGTTGACTTGCTTCATAGTAACTTCAACGGTAACGGTAGATGAATCTTCTTCGTCATCGGAGGCAGTAGCCTTAATATCATCTAAAGCTTCAAGGTCATGCTCTTCTTCACCTTCTTCAATGTCTTCATCTTCTTCATCTTCATCGTCGAATTTACTGGGATCGAAATCCAAAAGGTTCTTATCATTTTCTTGTAAGTACTTGTAGAATTCAGGATCATTCTTGGCAAGATCATCAAGATCAGTTCTGTGAGAGACGCTATCGGCCTTCTTATCAGCCTTCTTATCAGCCTTAGCTTGAGACTTCTTGGACTTCTTTTCCTTTTGTTCAGTAGGGACTTCGAAACCACCCTTGAAGAAATCCTCTACAGACATATCTTCAAATAATTCATCACCGGTTTTCTTAGGAGTTCCATCGTCTTCAACTTCTTCAAAGTAAACATCCTTACCCTTCTTCTTCTGTAAGGCAGTCTTTTGCTTATACTTCTTTTCGACCTTACGTTGATCTAAGGTATGTTTTAAATGGTTCTTTTGGAACTTCTTGGTGGATTTAGTGCTACCCATTTTTGAAATTAATTACACTTGAATAGAAAGTTAATATCAATCGGACTTCAAAAAAAATGAAAAAAAATGAAAAACGAAAAAATAAAAAGAAAAAAACTGGCGGACATAATGAAAAATTCAAAAAATCTCACTGGAGGGTAAAATCTTAACATTAAAAGTCCCAACGGCCTTAACTATGGTGGACGTTAGCTACAAAGCTGGCTTTTAGTGCTGAAATTGTAGACTCAGTCTATCTAATATATTTACTCTATTCTTTTGCGTATATTATATCTTAGCTAGGTAATGTAAATGGGTACTAAAGATTTGGCTCCCTCGATATAGTTGAGCGAGTCAAGTTCTTCATCGACCGAATGCGCACCATCGTCCCCACGACCCAGAGGCAATAATAACACGTTCTTGCCCAGCGTTTGTTCAAATATCAGACAAACGCGGATAGAACCACCTTCACGAGTTATATCAGGGGTTATGACCCATATTTCCTCTGTATTCTTGGTAGTGGCTTTAAAATTTGGCCCTGGGAACTGGATAACCACCATTTACCAGCATTGATCAAGCTAATATCCATCTTGTTGCCATTATTAGGATCACTGAATCAAAATATTGCTTTCAGGGTTGGTGGGTTTAGACATCAGATCGATCAATTCATTCACAGGTTGGGGAGCGGTTCCGCCAAAAACATCTGAGTGTAAATCTGCAGCGGATCCTGATATATTGAGGGTATAATGACTATATCCTCTTAGGCCACCATAGGCTAGTAGGTGCTGAGTACTACTGAGCCAGTAGTATTCATAGATACAAACTGTACCTACATATTTGAAATACTTGTCTTTTTCAGCTTCAATTAATATATCAGATCTCCCACTATCAGATTCTTCATACTCTCAATACAAAATATTAAATTCACCGGTAATTCTAGCCCCATTTTTTGGTAAGCTTGAATCGTATTGAGCTAACCGGATCCTTAACGTCAGTAATACAGCGTTCAACGAATCGACCATCTACTTCAAAGGGCTCACAAGTCCATCCTTCACTCTTTTCAGCTGATTGAACACTGTAATTTTCGTAAATTAAAATAGCCTTCTTTTTAGTATATGTGCTGTAACAGCCTAGCAATACCGGAGGTAGTTTCAAGTCGGCGATACCGGCTTGAATACCTATAGGGCTTTGTTTTAGTGAGAAGTTCAGGGTTTTTAGTAAATTCTTGTAAATACAGTTCTATCTAATTAGTTAGTCAGTAATTGCCATAGCTTTCCGTATTCTTCGTGTCTTTTTCAGTTTTATTGGTTTTTTGGTTTTTTGGTTTTTTTGTGTACTTTAAAAAGTTCGGATCGGCGCGGAGGCTCCCCAAATATCGAGGGAATGGCTACTGTTTGCTTTATCCTCTGTACAAATTCACCGAATAATAAAGCCGGTTTTTTTAGTTAATCGTTTTGGCTACATTAAATAAACTTTTTGGGGTTTTGAAAATGTCCTAACATTTGAAGATCTGGGTGAGCTCAGGTGGAACGGCCGGAGATGCTCTATGAAGACCGCATTGGGTCGTGGAAAACGACTGGCGTGGGATCATAGGGTTGAAGTATTAATTTAGCGGATCGAGGTAATGAAAAGCAAGCCATTTTCGCTCTAAGGATGGTTTTAATTAAATTCTTATTATAGTGGCTATTATTGGTTCCTAACTTCGTATTGGACCCAAAGAGCTATGAGGAGATTATCAGAGCGTATCCAAATGTATGACCCCCATCTTTGGTTCTCACTGTATATAGAGTAAAGTATTTTATGATATAGTATTTTATTTTATTTTATTTTATTTTATTTAGGTGTAGAATATTTACAAAAATAGAAAGATCAGGTCATTTAAATGGGATTAAAGGAAGAATAACTTATTGGTTCTTAAAGTTAAACTTTCTTCTGGAGTAACCACCGGCGGAACGGTTCATAAAACTATTACCGATATTTCTGTTACCGGAACGGCCGCTAAACATCTTAGAGGTGGCTTCTCTAGTACGGTTAATATCATCTTCCAAATCGGGCGAAGCGATTTCAAGATTGACCTTACCGTAGTTGGATAAAGTGGCCGAAGAAACGACAAAGTCTTCAGGTTGAGCGACACCAACTGAGCTTTGAGCACGGTTACGGGTCTTGACGGAAGAAGAGATTTTAGAATGAGCGACAAAGCCACCAATACCGGCCACAGTAGAATCTGAAGCTTGTTCGAAAATACGACCCTTGGAGGTCTTATGCAACGAAACACCATCACGGGTATTGTGAAGAGCGCCCTTTAAGTTGTATGATAAACCGGCGGTACCAATGATCTTTTTAGAACCACTAATATCTTGACGAGTTGGGTTAACTTCCAAAAGGTATTCACGAGCCTTATTACTCTTAAAGAGGAAACTGTCGCCTAAGAAGGAGTTGAAGGAAATATTGTGTTTCTCCAACAACCACTTTTTGAAGTTTTCTCTTTCACTGGTTTCACCGTTTAAGAACTTGGCAAGGGGGCCAGCACTACGTCTAGTAAATTGACCGGGATGTGTGGCACCAGAGAATAATAAATCAGAAGATTCCATACCCTTGGAGGAAACAGCGACTTCTAATTCTTGGAATCTCTGTAAACGACGGTAGTAACTACTACCACTGTTGAACATGGTCATATGATCCACGGTATCGTACTCATCGATGGTAATGTATGAAGAAGTATTCTTGCTAGGCACCGGTCTCTTTAAACCAAAATCATTACGGCCCTTGGATTGAGGTGTTGTGTAAACCACTTGGCGAGTTGGTAAACCAAACTTACTGGGCTTGGTCACCTTAACATCAGGCTTGTACAGACTGACAAACTTGGAGGTTCTGAATAACTTGGCGAATTGACTGGAGCTACTCATGGTGATATTGAAGAGATATACTAAACAAAGAAAATCGCCGCTGTTTTTTGTGTGGAGATCCTCAGTATATCCTGGCTTCTCTAAGGCTAATCTATTCAATATCATCTGCGGAGGTTCAAATTTCACATTACTAAAAAATTCAACGGCGGCCGGGTAATCGCACCGGGTTGGCTCGCTTCTTAACTATGGGCTTTTGGTACACCGATTTTAAACGCTTTGGCAAATATACATATATATATATCTATGGAATAATTAATAATAGATTTGATACAGATTATTTGCTATATCACAGAATGAAATAAAGATGGCAATGTAATGAAGAAACCAAACTTTAGGAGGGAGTGTATCGGATCTCCTTTTTTTCTTTAACAAAGTTCCAACCAATACCAGCCAGTCATTAGAATAGAAAGGATGCTTGTTCTTAAATATAAAAGAACTGAGGGGTTTTTTCCCTTGTTTACCTTGTACTATCCTTACTCTTCAACCTCGCCAGATTGTTCCCAGTCACCGTTGATATTCTCCTTCCAGAGAGTGATCTTGTTGTCACCGCCACTTACGGCTAAGACATTGCCCGAAAGGGACCAACTCACCCTCCAAATGATATCAGGGAAAGCACCTTCTTTCAATAACTTCTTCTTCCAGGGCTTATTACCTTCTTGTGTCCAGATGACAACGGTTTTATCTTGCGAGGCTGAGGCAATGTAAGATTTTGATAAAACGCTAGGCGACCAAGCGACATCACGTACCCAATCGGAATGTCCTTCCAGGGTTTCTTCCAAAACGTAGTTATTGGCAGCGGGGTTGTACTTCCAGATCTTAACAAAGTTGTCACAACCACCGGTAACGATACGAATGTCATTATGGGCTAAGTTGGCTTTAGATGCTCCAGTTATAGAAGTTTGTACTAGCGATCCCGAGACCGAGGGAGGTGACCAAGAAACGGCATTGACACCAACTTCATGTGCGGGGAAATCAATGGATTCGATCTTACCACCTTCCTTAAATTCTAATACCGAGACCTTACCATCTGAGGAGGCACATGCCAATAAGGCACCGTATTCTTGTGGGGCCCAGATTACGGAATTTACCGAAGCTTGATGAATAGAATGTTGCGCAATATTTGTCCAAACACCATTATCCTCTCTCCAGATGAATACCTTACCGTCGTACGAAGCAGAGGCTAAGATAACACCAAATTTAGGGTGAGCCCAGCTCACTTGCCAAACGGGGCCATCATGGCCTCTTAATGTTTCAACTAATTTATGATTTTCACCGTCAATTTCAAAGATCTTGATGGTCTTGTCCGATGAGCAGGTGGCCAATCGCTTCCCGTAGTAATCCAAGACGGCGTCGTGAATCAAATCATCGTGCGCGTTGTTGATAGAAACCATTGTTTTTTATACGAAATTAAGAGGTAAATGTAGTTCAGGTTCAATTAATGAGATCGGTTATTCAATACCAGGCGGGTTATCAATAATCAATTCAATTAACGGTCAAACAACTATCGCCAATTTCAGTCTCAGCCGGTCGTTGAGGTCAACTGCGATCAAAACGTGTCGCAACGCCTGGCGCCGGTTACCCGGTCGATTATGTCACGCCAGGTGGTATTTACTATGGACGTAAAGATATTTATATTTATATATATGGAATGGCTTGGCCTAAAGGACCTGTTGTTTTATGTTATTGTTCTTGTGGTGGTAATTCATATTTAAAAAAAGGTATGTATATATTTTATTTTTATTCACCATGTTTCGGTGTGATTTTAACCGTTGGTTAGGATGAGAGTTTACAGACACAAACATACGACGTTAATGAATAAATAGAATTAATAAAATAAATAGAATAAATAAAATAAATAGAATAACAGAATATACAGAATAAATAAAACAAAAGCAATATAAACAGATATTATCATACATAATTAATATTAACAAAAAGTAAATACAATCTACTCCTGTCCCGGCACTTGATCTGGCGGTCCTTCCAGGTACCGCTTAAGCACAACCCATGCTACCAACCCCACCAAGAAAGCCAGGAAAACGTAATCACCAATACCCATTTCTTCATCATACTCATCATTATCCTCATTATCATCATCGTTCTTCTTCTTGCCGCCGCTGACCATATCAATTGTAAAATCATTACGCTCAGCCGCCGTAACCCCCTCTTTCTCAACGTCCACGGACGCATCATAACTCATATTTTTCCATTTATGATAAAAGGCCAAGACGGACTCATAGAAGCTTAGCGAGGGCGCCGACAGCGCCTGCTCAATATAATCCTCATTAGCCGGATCATAACCATCTAATTGGGCGAAAATATCACTATAACCCCTCGTATTAGCTATTGAAGCCGCCGTGGGGGCTGTGGTTGTTAACTTGGACGTGGCTGGCACACTCTGACCGGTAAAGCTCTTAAGGAAGGAGTGGAATTTACGGAGTTTGGCTAAAAAGAATAATCTTTTAAGCGCCAAATAAACCGGCAAATAAGCATCAGGATCGACTAATAATACTGTATCATAAAATCGTTTAGCAAGATGATAATCCTTAGCAAATCCAATCCCCTGTTCGTACATATAGGCTAAATTCCAACGAGCCATACCAATACCCCGGTCCGACGCCATGGTGTAGCATGCCGCGGCTAAAGTTTCATTATGAGCATCAAGGTAAAGATCACCCATACGCACATAGGCATCGTATAAATCTTGATGAGCCGATCTTGTGTAATAGGTCAACGCCAATTGACGTAATGTATCAGCTTTAATATATGCACTATCTCCATTATTCGAACCTGATGAAATATTAGACAGTATAGGGAGGCTAAGTACCTTACCCACGGCACGTTTAAAGAAGCGGTCCCACATTGAGCGATTATCGATATCCAATAAGTAAGCAGCATTATACTGACCAGTAGCATACCCTTGCTCGGCATCCATCATGAATCCAATCAATGCGGTCTCCTTTTGTCCCTCATGGTACTTATGATAACTCCAGGCGGCAATATGGTTATAATTATTAGTAGTAAGACTAACCACTTTATAAAAGTAAACCGCTTGTTCGGCCGAGATGAAATTATCAATCTGAGGTAAGCTATCATCATAGTAGATATTGGCGAGTAAATACCAAGCATCTACTACACCCCTGGAGCCTGCCATCTCCAAATGCGTAATCGCCAGTGCATGATCTTCATTCGTACCGGAAGCCAAAAGAAGTTGAGCAAAATGGTAATGCGCAGGCCCATAATTGGAATTAATGGCCGTAGTCAGATAACTTTGAGCCTTTTTGTAATCAACGGGTACTCCACCAATGCCATGAAGTAATATATAACCAATATAGTCTAAAGCCATTTTATCATCAAACTCAGCGGCTCGATTGAACCATTCCACGGCCATGTGAATATTTTGTTTCAAACCGGCCTCACCACGGAGGTAGAACTGACCCACGATAGAAGCACACGCAGCACCATAAACGCGAGTTTCCTTATTTAAATCTTTAGCCACTAATTCCCCATTAGGTTTCCAGACTAGTGCCGCACCACGACGGGCGTAGTACAGTGATGATTCATGATTAGGCTCCAAGTCGCCCGCGCCGTCATAATAGGTGGCAGCTAAGATCGAATAAGCCCATGGCATTTCCTGTTCAGAGGCCAAATATTCCAAATACTGCATAGTACTCTGAGTGTTTTTAGAAACCAACGTACGTCTTGAACCATGAGTGCGACTCGTCTGATAAGCCCCACGTGGTTTGGTACCGTAAATCCCCATATCCACTGTGTTATAAGATACCTGTGAGATGAAATGACCCATATCGAAGGGCGAACCCTCATAGTGTTTACGCATACTTTGGTCGGCGGCGAGTTTATAGAACGCCAGTGACTTGGGTAAATCCCGCGCGGTAGCGATTCCCTGTGACATACGATATCCCATAGCCATTTGAGCCCTCACATCGCCTCCGTAGGCGGCAAATGTGTAGTATAAATTAGCCTTGCTTTGACTCTGAACCACATGTCCGAATAGGCCGGTAGCGTACATAAATCCCAGCATGAACTGGGCATTACTGTCACCATGCTTCTGGGCTAACTGGTGATAGTACTTGAACGAGGCCTCGTAATGGCGTGGGATGCTGAAATTACCATATAGTGAGATTTCCGCCAGTGTATTTAGAGAATTACGATGATCTTTCTCAGCGGCTAATTTAAGCCAATCCAATGCCTGAACAGTATTGGGATTTAGACTGGCTGAAGTCGAGGGCGTGGACCATTTAGTCTTATCGGCCCAGATAACCGCGGGGTCTAAGTTGTCGCTATCCTGGAGGTAGTATGCGATTGTTTGCTTGAATCGAGACCAGAGATCACTGATATGGGGGATAATTTCGGTTATATCCACTGGAGTCACTGTCATTAATACATGAGAGTTATCTGATTGCGATACTGTGGATGATTGAGGATCGGAAGATATTAGTAGTTCCATAGCGGCCTTATATAGTTCATCGGGGTCTGACGTCGAGGATAACGACGATGTCGTGGATGCGAATACTAAACAACACCAACATAGTATCAGTGTTATCCATGGCGTACCGATCCGCATTTTGTATGGGGTTATAAAATATATTTAAATGACTTGTGTCTTTGGGTTGGACGGTATGGTAAGAATCAAAGTGGTGAGGCGTGGGTTATTATCACGCAACACCACGATTGTAACGAGGTTATCAGCTAAACCGGAGAGATAAAAATATATTAGAAACAAATAAACCACTAGACAAAACTAAACTAAACAAAACCAAATTAAAATAAATAAATAAATAATAATACAAAACAATATAAAATAAATAAGAATTAAAAGTCCATAACTAGCGTACCGGCCACCGACTCTAAATGGCGGGCCTCGAGAGCACCATGACCTGGCTGCAATTTGACCTTAGCCTCGCCGGTTGGATTAGTATGGTCATTTGAACCACTAGCCAAGCTCTTATTGTCCTGTTCCTCTCTTGAAGCCTGTTCCGCGCGCCATACGGCTTCGCGAGTGAACATGCGCAAATACTCTATTGAGGCCGCTAGTGCGATGTTGGTTATCTTAGTATCCTCGTGGCCAAACGATGCCGTGGTGAAGGTACGTGAGATTACCGAAGCAGTGAAGGTTTCTTCAGTGGGTTCAGCAGGGGCAGGCGATGACGAATGAGAGTTGGCACTCATTGCAAGAGTGTGTATATATTTATGGTCTATTGTGGTGGTATATTTGCTGGTGCGTTGTACAGATCAGAAAGATAGCACGAGAGACGGTCAAGATCAGGGTAACGAAGCGAGGAAGGTTCAATTGAGTATATAATTGTATATATTATATATTATTATATTTTATTATTTATCATTTATTATTATTATTACTGTTTTATATCAACTACGGTGATCTATGCAATTTGGAAATGATCTTAACTTTGAGATTAGCCCTGTATGATGGATTTTTATGTTGATTGAATGAGAAAAGCTTTGATAATCTATGGAGTATAATACCCCTTGGCAGGAACGAGATCAATCTGAATAGAACCGACGGTGGTAGTACGCTAGTAGGAGCAACACCTACATCTTCAATAAAAACACTACGATAAATATTCAAGCGATATAAAACAATCTATTATCGTCCAATAATGGAACTTACTGAAACTAAGATCGCATCGGAGTGGTAGACATTAAAAAACTCCAGACTGACAGATCAGAGCATATGGAAAATACTCAGACCCTTAACGACCCCGAATAACTTTGAAATAAGCCAGAATCACATCTAAAATACACACTAAACCTCACTATTATAAACAAGGACTCGAAAAAAACAAACACAGAAACACATAAATGAAAAAGAACAGATAACTAAGGATCCAAACTGTACGGCACGGCTGATAGATCTGAAATAGTGGGCATATAGTGCATGACAAATCACCAAACTATATCAAATGCATTATATTCTCATCCCAATCTTTTATCGCCGTATTATCTTTTGAGATAAAATCGACGAATTAGACCCTGATTTCCCTTGTTATAAGGCATTCAAACGCACTATATAACGAAGATACCCGAGGCTGTTTTGAATAATAAAAATGCTGAATATACTAAGGATGCGGACAGCCGGCTCTGCGAGAGCCATAGCCTCAGTAACGGCGATGAGATCTCTAACATTGGTGAATACAATCAAACAGTT
The DNA here is from genome assembly GCA_030560865.1 of Nadsonia starkeyi-henricii. Classification (NCBI taxonomy): domain Eukaryota; kingdom Fungi; phylum Ascomycota; class Dipodascomycetes; order Dipodascales; genus Nadsonia; species Nadsonia starkeyi-henricii. The sequence continues at coordinate 19,992 of JAKTWC010000124.1, forward strand.
GGGAACCTTAAGATCGGCTTCGACGCTAAATCGGGGCAATGAGACCGGTGTCGCTGGAAGTGATAGTGCTAAAATGGCAGCTGGTATGGCTAGAGCTATCGCCATGTCTGTGAGTGCCGAATCAAGTGATTCTTACGCCCCATCTACCCGCGATCTGGACTCACCTCGTGAAGAAATTTCTGGTTCCAGTTCTAGTTCGGATGGTCCATATAAGCAAGGTGCCCCAGGTGTTGAAGTAGCTAAACTAGGATCCCCTCGATGCCCGTCCTGTGGTACTAAATTTCAATCCCAGATACCTGATATGCCCGGTTATGTCTCGGGAGCGCTTCGTCTAGATCGACGCCATGCGCAACGCAAACAGATTGCGTACCGTAACCCCAAGGATATCGCTTATGAAAAATTAATGAATAATATCCCCAGTGTGGCTAAACGGGTATTGGAAGATTTGGCACCCCAAAATAGTATTACTAAATCCGAAGTCAAGTATATTGAGGCCGTGAATGATGTTAATTATGTCAAGAAGAGGACCGCCAATGAACGTACGGAGGATATCGCTAAGGAGTTGATGAAAAAACATGATATCTGTCAACGATGCCATGAGATCAAATACCAACCCCTGACAGACGATACTACATTAATATCAAACTACGCTCGTAACGAAATTATCCTTAATAGTATACCCCAGGACGCCACTATGGTGCATATTATGGATGGATCAGATTTCCCGGCTTCATTGTACAAGGACATAATTACACGAGAGGATCAGGTAAAGGATATTGTGTGGGTGATCAACAAGGCTGATAAGTTAGTTAATGAGAAGTTCAAGGCCCAGGAGCGTGTTCACGATTGGGCGGTGGCAGAATTATCCTACCATTTGAACACGGATATTGACCCTAATAATGTCTACATTGTTAGTCAAAAGACCAAATGGCATACTAAACGATTATTTCATCGATTATCCAAACGAAACTATTTCATGGGGTATACCAACTCCGGCAAGACCTCCTTAATCCTTACTTTGCTCAACGACTATGCCGCGCAGGATAAACGACAAAGAAATGTTTTAGCCTCCCACGCGAGAGGTATTAGTTTTGTCCCCGGTATGACCCAGGAGACACTCAAATACAATGTAGGCCCTATTGCCATCTATGACATGCCCGGTTTCGAAGAGCCCCAACACGGGATCCACCAGTGGATCAAACCCGCCCTTATGGCTGAAGTGGTAGCTGGCCGACCTTGGTTTAAGAAATTAGATTTTGTCAACTCCACTAGAATGGTAATCAAACCCGGCCACTGTCTATCAGTGGGTGGTGGTGCTCTTGTGGAATTTCCTAGTGATATTATTGACGCGGATGATGAAGGGGGGGCTAACAATAGAGTTGTTTTAATCGCTTGGACTAATATCAAGGATGAAGAAACATTCAATCACGTATTTACCACTAAGGAAAAGGCATTGGATCGTATTAAGAATCCGCTTGGGGCTAGTGTCACCCTCGACCCGCCCACCACCACTGCTGATGAAGAATCCAATACACGCCCGGTATTGAACAAAAAACGTACCATGGATAGATTTTTCGTCAAACCGGCTACCGCGGCTCATTATAAACTTATCGAGACCCCAGTTCGCGTTGGTGCCGCTGGTTTGGAAATTGCCGTCTTGGGTCTAGGTACCTTGAGATTAAAGATTCACGGTCATATCCCCGAACAACTCCAGAGGGAAAAGGGCGGATTTAAGGTGAATGTATGGGTGCCACGGGATACTAAGACGGTGGTTAGAAAGCATAATTTGATTGAAAGGGTATTTACACGTCGTGAAAATCGTCGTATGGTTGATTACAGTAGCGAACGTAGGGAGCGTAGTGAGAATTATGGCAACAGAGGTCGTAATTACAATGACAGTAGAGGCCGCAATAATCGCAGCGACCGCAATGATTACAATAATCGCAGCGACCGCAATGATTACAATAATCGCAGCGACCGCAATGATTACAATAATCGCAGCGACCGCAATGATTACAATAATCGCAGCGACCGCAATGATTACAATAATCGCAGCGACCGCAATGATTACAATAACCGCAACGATCGTAACCGCAACGACCGCGGTCATGACGATAACCGTCGTAAATGGTAAACGTCACCTTTTGTAAATAGATGTATACTAAATATTGTACAATAGCAAAGTCTCCGCTCTACAAGTAGACCTAGGAATAAACTTTAAAATATTATCATTATTATCATTATTATCATTATTATTATTACTATGTTATCATATAGCGAATAGAAACCACCAAAAATATACATAATAAAAGAAAAGAAAAGGCCGTGGCGGAGACGGCAACAAGGCTCCGAAAGCGAGAGATCAGAGATCCAGAGGATTAGAAAAAGAGAAATAGCAAGCGATGATGTTATGTAACATATATATCGAAAAAGAAGAAGCGAAAAGATAAATAAATAAAAGAAACCTAAGAAAGAAAATAAGACAGAAAACATGCAGCAAAAGAAGAAGAGAAATAAATAAAAGAAACCTAAGGAAAAAAAAGAAGAAGGGTCAGAAGACATGTAGCAAAAGAAGAAGTATAGAAGAAACGTAGAAAGAGACATGAAAGAGGGGGCATGAAATAGGGGCATGAAAACAGAAAACAAAAGAGAGGCGGGCATTTTTACAACACACCCTCCTCCCTGTTATTCTATAAGAAATGAGAAGAGAAAAGAAGAGAAAAAGAAAAGAGCAACAATCTATGCATGAACCTGACGCGACCAGGGATACAATCGAGATGTACCATCCATTTCTGACGGTCCAGGTGATAAAGAATCAGACATTGGTTCCGGCAATGACTCCGATAAGGACTCTTCCAGGGACTCTGATTTTGAATCCTTGGAAACTGGGGTCGAAGACGCCGAGGCGGTAGATACTGAATCTGAAGCCAAAGTTGGTGGATTGCTATTGTTGTCGTTTTTCAGCAATTCAGACGGCGATTTGGTTAATCTTGTCTTTGAGCCTTTGGATCGCTTTAATGGACCTCGAGTCGAACTTGAAGTAGCCGGAGAGAAAAAACAGTACGAGTTTAGTAAATCTTGATAAGATGATGAATTTACCGCGGGCCGGACCCCTGTATCAGATGAAGATGCGGTGGATATTTCGGGTAGGCTAGGATTACCGGTTGATGAATGATGCTTAATGGTATTATTTTGATCGGCTGGGGTCATGGAGGTCACTGGTGCAAAAGAAACCGGTGATGAACTCGATCTTTTATGACCATTAGATTTAAGATTCAAAGGCTTATCCGATTCTAGTATATAATTTTCATCATTTAAGGATCGCGCAGCATGAATTGAGGCGGTGAAATCATAGCGAGACGAAAAATTCCGGAAGTTATTTTCTTTAACTATAATAGGTTTAATATAATCATCTTCATCACTCATAAGTCTATCAATCGTTTGAAACTGTTCATTAAGATTGCGTGATAATTCGCGGTGATAGCTATCCATTTTAGTAATTGGTCCATGATAATTATGGTTATTTTTCTCAATATTTTGGGGCGATTGAAGCTGTGAAGGAAGCAATTGATTTAGATCTAGAGCCTTTTTGACGGCGGAGGGCAGGCGATTATTTTTTAAACGATTATGAGCTTTTGCGTTACGATTACCGTTGGATCCGGAGTCGTGAGTAAAATCTACGCGATAATTTTGATTAAAATTATTATCCCAGTATTCCTCACCCTCACGAGGTTTATAAAATACACAGAATAATAGAGGATTAGACCTTAACACTTGTCTTGAGAGTGACTTTAAATCAATCACAAAGGTAAATCGATCATAATTGGGTAGCCGTTCCTTACGACGAATATCATCATTATACTCGGCTTGAACCTGAGTTACGGTCTTCCAGTAGTCTAATGAAAACCTGATAGCAACGTATTTAGTGTATGATACATTAAGAACGGCAATATGACCAATGAGGGAGGTATTATCCGTAGATAACATGATTCGTTCCATAAACACCTTACCGCCTGAGGAGTTATTAGTAGGTGAAGGAGCCATGGGGAAATTGGGTAATTTAATTGACCACTTCTCATTATGAATTTCTTGATTATCATGATCGTCATCGTCATCTTCATCGTCATGATCATGATCAGGATCGGATTCCGAGATATCTTCGTCACTGGAATTCCAAGCAAAAGTGGGCGGAGCGGCGTAATTATACAAACTAGGTCCTGAATCAACCAGGGGAGAAGTAGAGGCTGAAATAGATGAGGGCTTTTCAGCGCGGGAAAATGTACAAACGCGTTCGAGATGGGAATCGAAATGGACGGATTTGTTTGAAAGCGGGGTAGTGGGCATAGAAGCACATCGGTTAAGTGAGGACAATTTCAACGAGGATTTGACTAATTCGCCCGATTTTTTACGAATTAAAGGCGTGTTGAAATAACAATCCTCATCGTCGACCAAGGATTCACCAACATTTGAAACTAGTGAGGACGAGGGTGGGACGCCTGTATTAGTTATGGGATGGCGTGAGTCTGGTGGCTCGTGGGGCTGCATAGTGTTGGAAGAGATGGCCTTTGCGGTCGGAAGCGACGGCACTGAGGGCACAACGACGCCAGAACTCGGGGGATTTAGGGATAATTGAAGCAAACTGGTCTCCACGGGCAAGGACAGGGTTCCACCTGACGAAGCTGACGGCGGGCCGTCAGCGTAGCCATTAGCGCCAACGACGCTGACGCTGGCGCTGGCGCTGGCGCCGGCGCCAGGGCGGGGTTTGGCCAAGTGCGACCAGCCCAAGGCCTCCAAGATACCAGCGGTATCAACACCGGACCTGGCCGGTGCAACAGCAGGCGTTCTACGGTCAGTGGATGTTGTGTTTGTCCTAAACGCCGTCTTGGATACCGGCGGAGGGGCCGCGTAGGGCATAATACGGGTAAAACGGGCGGGGATTAGAGTGAGACCACGCGGGAAAAAACAGAGAACCCAGGGAAACAGCGACTAAGGCCAACCACTCAATGAGAAAACGACCAAACAAGCGGAATAAGGTACCGGACAATCCGTAATACTGGCCGTGGTTTGAATGGTCGAAGTTGGGGTTTTTTAGCAGGGAAGAAAGGCAGGCTCCGCCAACGCCGCCGCTGCGTGCTTTTGGGAGCTTTAAAGCGTGTTATCATTTTGCAGCGCCGGAGGTTTTGGCGTTTTCTCAGGTCATTTGTGCCATTTGGGGTTAATTTGTGGTATTTCTTGGCAGTTTTTTGCGATTTGTTTTGCTATTCCCTGCTATTCCCTGCTATTTTTTCACTCAAGACTCACATAAACTCATGACAATCGCCTCGTCGCAACAGAATACCCCCACGCCAGCGCCAGCGACGGTGCCAGCACCGCCGCCGCCGACCGCGTACTGCTACCGCCACCACCCGAACCTGGCCCCGCGACAGATGGACGATTTGAACTCTAAGCAGATCCAGAGGACGCTGGAGGGCCTGCCAGCGGCCGATCAGGCTTCGATCAGGCAAATTTGGTCGGCTTTCGCCGCGGCACCCACGGTGCAGCGCAATCTCATCCTCCAGGGACTACTTTCCCAATGTTGTTTCCCACAACTGAGTAATGTGGCCACTTTGCTTAAGGATATGATCCGTATTGATTTCATTTCGGCGCTGCCGACGGAAATCGCCTTTAAGATTCTATGTTACTTGGACACGACCTCGTTGACCAAGGCCGCGCAAGTAAGTCGCGCGTGGCGCCAGTTTGCCGATGATGACGTCGTTTGGCATCGAATGTGTGAACAACATATCGATAAGAAATGTACTAAATGTGGTTGGGGATTACCCCTGTTGGAGAAAAAGCGACTACGTGACTCTAAACGGGCCATGGATCAAAGAGCTAAACGGATTAGAATTATGGAACCGTCCACGTTTCGTCCTGTGGCCGAGCCGGTTTTGAATAATAACAACAACAACAACAACAACAACAACAACAACAACAACAACAACAACAACAACAACAACAACAACAACAACAACAATAACAACAATAACAACAATAACGATGACAATGAAAATACCGCTCGGGTTGAACCGGCCGCTCTATTGGCTATCCCTAATCTTATCAATCACGAACCTGCGATAGAACGCACAACCCCAGTAACGGATTCGGGACCGCAAGAGTGTGAATTAGCCACTACTACTCAAGTAACCGCTGCATCTAATTCTACTATTGTTACTAATCCCGCTCCACCTGTAGCCAAGACTCGTCCCTGGAAGGATGTCTACAGTGAACGCTGGAAGGTGGAATCCAACTGGCGTCATGGCCGATACAAACTAATGGAATTTCGGGGCCATACTGATGGTATTATGTGTTTACAATTCGATCATCAATACCTTATTACAGGATCCTACGATACCACGGTCAAGGTATGGGATGTCGAGACCGGGGAATTACTTCACACGCTCACGGGTCATGTCCGAGGCGTAAGAGCCCTCGCATTTGATGCTACAAAACTAATTACGGGGTCTATGGATAAAACTATTCGTATTTGGAATTACCGCACGGGGGCCTGTATCTGTACCTTCCGCGGACACGAGGATGGTGTGGTTTCACTTGATTTCGATGGTAAATTAATCGCGTCAGGTTCGGCCGATACCACGATTAAAGTATGGAATTTTGATACCAAGAGTTGTTTCACGCTAAGAGGTCATAGTGATTGGGTCAACTCGGTCAAAATTCATTCAGCGTCTAATACCTTATATTCGGCCTCGGACGATTCCACCATTCGCATGTGGGACCTGAAGACTAAACAATGTATCAAGGTATTCGGTGGCCCCGGTAGTGCCGTACACGGTCACATTGGGCAAGTACAAACGGTGATTCCTATGATTCTACCGGATACCACGGCGACCTCGCCGGGGGGTAGTAACGTGGGTGATATCACGGTGTCCAACCATGAGATCAATCACACAGGATCTAGTGGATCGCAAACGGACGCTGACGCCAACGCCAGCGCTGACGTTGACACTGACGCTGATGCCGCCGACGCCGACGCCCTCGCCTCGACACGACCTACCCATCTTCTCACGTCGTCGCTGGACAATACTATCAAACTCTGGGACATATCTTCGGGTGAATGCGTGCGTACCTTGTTCGGCCACGTGGAGGGTGTGTGGGGCATCGCGGCGGATAACTTCCGTATTGTCAGCGGTGCCCACGACAAGCTAGTCAAGATCTGGGATGTCCAGAGTGGCAAATGTTGGCATACCTTCAGCGGGCATTCCGCGCCGGTGTCGTGTGTTGGCATCAGCGATTCTCGATTCTGTTCAGCGAGTGAGGACGGTGTGGCCAGAATGTATCGATTCGATATTGATGCCATGGACGAATAGACCGTAGTGGGGTTGGACCCAGAGACACACACATATATACATTTCTATAAACTTTACGATAATTAAATACAGATTTGAAATCATTATTCATATATTTTGATAATTACTACGCCCTCCAAGCTTAACCTTCCAATCCTTAACCTTCCAGCTTAACCTTCCTTAACCTCCCAAGAGTCATAAATCATCGCGACATCCTTCGGGCTCTCTCTCCGTATCCAAGACCACACCACACACACAACACAACGCTTATAATGTCGATCGAACTAGGCCAACCCGGTGATTACCATGTCCATTTACGTGACGGTGACATGATGAATTTAGTCACCCCGACCATCCCCACCGGCGGCGTTTCGGTGTGCTATGTTATGCCCAATTTGAACCCTCCGATTGTGACCCCCGAACGTGCCATGGCTTACAAGGCTGAATTACAAGCCCTCTCGCCCACTACTACCTTTTTAATGTCTATGTACTTATCGCTGTCGATTACCCCGGAAATGGTATTTGAGGCCGCCAAGCTAGGCGTTAGTGGTATCAAATGCTACCCTGCCGGCGTCACCACTAACTCCGAACATGGTGTTTCGTCTTACGAGGCCTTTTACCCCGTGTTTGCCGCTATGGAACAAGCCGGCCTAATCCTTAACCTCCACGGTGAGTGCCCCTGTACCCCCGCTAACGAGGACCATATCACTGTCCTCAACGCTGAGGAAGAATTCTTACCCACCCTTAAGGATCTTCATGCCCGTTTCCCCAAATTACGTATCATTCTCGAACACTGTACCACGGCGGCTGCCATTCAAGCCGTCAAGGAATGCGGACCCACCGTCGCCGGTACCATTACCGCTCATCATTTATACTTGATTGTGGACCATTGGGGTGGTAACGCTTTACATTTCTGTAAGCCCGTGGCTAAATGGCCTAGTGATCGTAAGGCCCTCATTGAAGCCGCTACCTCCGGTGATGCCAAGTTCTTCCTCGGTACCGATTCGGCTCCCCATCCTCTTAAAAATAAACAAAAGGCTATGGGTGCCGCCGCTGGGGTCTTTACTCAATCCCACGCTATCCCCTACGTGGCTGAAATCTTTGAAAAGGAAGATAAATTAGATACCCTTAAGGCCTTTGTGACCGATAATGGTCGTAAATTCTATAACTGGGATCAAAAGCTCTCTCAATCCGATAAACAAGTCCGTTTGATTAAGAAGGCTAATGCTATCCCCGCTAGCTTTGGTCAAGGTGATGAAGCCGTAATCCCCTTCAAGGCCGGCGAATCCCTCGATTGGTCCGTTGAATGGTATTAGATTTCTTATTAAATAGTAAACAAAGTAAATAAAGTAAATAGTATTAATAAATAACGAATAACAAATAACAAATAACGAATAACAAATAACAAATAACAAATAATAAATAACAAATAACAAATAACAAATAACAAAATAACAAAATAACAAAAAAATTCAGGGTTCTAATTATTCTCCAACCCGCTAACCGAAGGCATCTTGGGGATTATCTGATGACTACGAGTCGAATCAGATCGCTTAGCACTCAAACTACGAATCGAGGGTAATCGATGGGTTTGTTTAGCGCTATCACGACGGTAAGAGGCCGCACGAGCTCGTTCGGCCTCAAAGCGCGCATCGGAAACATACTCATCGATATCCTCTTCGGGCTCTAATTCATCATCTAAACCATCTAAATTCTTACGCACCAGATATACTAAACCTGCGTACCAGATATTATAACGTTGTCTAGTAGGACAGGTGATCTTAATCTTTCGATCTGGTGTGGTAATAATTAAGGACTTGTGGAATAAGCCAGGGGGTAAGGGATTATTATCTTCCACACTCTCCACAGCAAGAATAGGTGCCGATTTAATCTTGGCGTTTGATTTGTTCTCACCAGCCGGGTTATCGTGACCCCAGTATAAGGTTACCGTGTAAGGATGAACCCAGAAGTATCGCTGGCGACGATTATCGGAAATTCCACTAAAGCCAATTCGACGCGTGGTATACTTGAAAAGGTATTCACCTACAACGATTTGGGTCATGATTTGAACCATATGTCTATCACTAAACGAGGCGTTCGACCCAACCGTACCTCCGGAAATCAAACTATTCACGGTAGGACTCATAGGTACATGTTGATTGGCATTGGTCGCATTCAGGTTGGAAGTACCACCACTGGATCCCGAGACGCTACGCTTGTCAACGCGAGCTCGCAGTGACCCATTGGATTGGGCCCTAAGGGGCTGATTATACCCACGGCTGCCTCCATTATCATCTAAATTATGAGTGGATTCAATGATACCCGCTTGCGCGGTAGCATAAGCTGGCGCAACCATAGCTACGGGCGTAACGGTCTTCACACCTCGATTAATACGAACTGAACTCTGTCGTTGCGAGGATTCAGCTGAAATGGGGCCACTAGAAACTTCTCTTTCAGTCAGTACAGCCCTCTCACCTACTCCTAATTCACCCATAGTATCTCTATTTTCGCCCGAGCGATAGAGTAAATCATTGAAAGTACCCACGGGAAGAGTAACTAAACCATACTCACGGGCCAATTGATCTACACTATTAGCATCCCAATTAGACTTTTGTTGCATGGATCGGTATTCATCCTCTGTAAGCACAAAGTAGCCCGATTGGCGCAAGGCATAAATAGCCTTATTAGAATCAAAGTCAACCTCAGCATTAACGCGTTGTACTAGATCATCATAAGCAGATTTAAGAATCAATACCAAGCCCAACTCACGGGCCATTATTTCCAAATCTTCAGCGCTGGGCGATCCCTCAACTTGGCAAAGTAAACCCTCGTACTCATCCCGATGAACCATCACCGAATCGGCTTCTTCGACACACCGACTAACTACCGACATTTCAGGATGAAGGACCTTCTCATTCAACGCGACAAGTTCCAGTGCGGGTAACACCGCCAACTCTAGTTTTTGGGCATCATTCACAACATCATCTACACTAGGGGACTCAAAACGATGCTTCATCATCTCGAATTCATCAGACGAAACGGCAACTAAACCGAGAGCAGTAGCCTTTTCACCGATCTCGTCAGCGGTGGGTTCCTTGGCGGAACGTTCAAGTTCAGCGTGGTCGGCAGAAGCTAATATGACCAAACCAAGAGCAGTGGCCTTTTCACTGATTTCTTCAGCAGTAGGATCCTTAAGAGCACGTTGAAGTTCAGCGTGATCGGCAGTGGGTAACGTAACCAGACCAAGGGCAGTGGCCTTTTGACTGATTTCCTCAGCAGTGGGCTCCTTAAGAGCACGTTGAAGTTCAGCGTGATCGGCAGTGGGTAACGTAACCAGACCAAGGGCAGTGGCCTTTTGACTGATTTCGTCAGCAGTGGGCTCTTTGGCGGAACGTTCAAGTTCAGCGTGGTCGGCAGAAGCTAGGGTGACCAAACTAAGGGCAGTGGCCTTTTGACTGATTTCTTCAGCAGTAGGTTCCTTAAGAGCACGCTGTTGCTCGGCGTGGTCAGCAGAAGCTAATGTGACCAAACCAAGGGCAGTGGCCTTTTGACTGATTTCTTCAGCAGTGGGCTCCTTAAGAGCACGTTGAAGTTCAGCGTGATCGGCAGTGGGTAACGTAACCAGACCAAGGGCAGTGGCCATTTGACTGATTTCATCAGCAGTGGGTTCCTTAAGAGCACGTTGAAGTTCAGCGTGATCGGCAGTGGGTAACGTAACCAGACCAAGGGCAGTGGCCTTTTGACTGATTTCTTCAGCAGTGGGGTCTTTGGCGGAACGTTCAAGTTTAGCGTAATCGGCAGTGGGTAACGTAACCAGACCAAGGGCAGTGGCCTTTTGACTGATTTCCTCAGCAGTAGGTTCCTTGGCGGAACGTTCAAGTTCAGCGTGGTCGGCGGAAGCTAGCGTGACCAAACCAAGAGCAGTGGCCTTTTGACTGATTTCCTCAGCAGTAGGTTCCTTGGCGGAACGTTCAAGTTCAGCGTGGTCGGCGGAAGCTAGGGTGACCAAACCAAGAGCAGTGGCCTTTTGACTGATTTCCTCAGCAGTGGGTTCCTTAAGAGCACGTTGAAGTTCAGCGTGATCGGCAGTGGGTAACGTAACCAGACCAAGGGCAGTGGCCTTTTGACTGATTTCTTCAGCAGTGGGTTCTTTGGCGGAACGTTCAAGTT
>JAKTWC010000125.1:0-31359 GCA_030560865.1 Nadsonia starkeyi-henricii
ACAAGGAAAAGAAGAAACGGGCAAAGAAAACGAGGGAAATGATAACATCGACCCAACCGAAATTCAGCGGTACAAACACGTCCAGATAGCTGAAACACTAAATAAGTCAATAGGAAAAACCCACTTCAGCAATGGCACTTTTGATCATGTCTAAGGTAAGAAGTTCGGTTAGTAGATGGGGGTGACAAACGCGTGTCCGGGCGCCAAACACGCGGGCAGTGGCGGGCAAGCGGGGCCAGCATACGTACCCTTGTAGCTCAGCTTGGCAATCTTAGCGTCGAGGGGGGCGGTGGCAACTTTGGCGGTCATTATAGGCGGGAGCAGACGGGGTTAATTGGGGTTAATTGGGGTCGTGGCGGGGGGTTGTAGGCGAGGTAGCGTGAAGGGGAGATGGAAGAGCGCCGGGGCCAGCTCAGGCGGTCAAGAAGGCGCGCGGGCGCGAAGGTTGGGTTTTTTGTGTTTATTTGCAGGGTTAGGGCGCAGGACGGGCCCATTATCTGGGCTCGCCAGCCGGCCAATCTTGCATGGACGCGTCGCGATGTGCGTAGGAATCCGCCACGAACCGGCCACGAACCCGCCAAACGGCCGCTTAGGCGGGGCTCGCGAGGGCTCGTGGGGGCTCGCGTAGTTCTCTGGCCCTGGTCCTGTGGCCGTTGGCCGTCTGGTGGCCCCAAACCAGCTTTTTCTCAGTTTGGCACCCAAGTCACGTGGGGCCTGTTACACGAAGTTACGGCCAGTCATAGATAGATAGATAGATAGATAGATAGATAGATAGATAGATAGATAGATAGATATATAATGGTGAGGTGCAAGTTAAAGCATGGACGCAGATTAGCTTCAATTGGATGAACTGAAACAAAACAAACTTGGAAATTTAATTTCACGAGACGAGATATTAATCATTGGCCTGTGAGGGGGTTGGTAAGAATTAATACGGATTTGAATTTGGTGGTTCATTTCAGTTGTGCTGTTAATACACGTCACCGACAGCACCACCACTTACTATCACCGCTTCCCTAACAAGTGGGACATGCTTTCCTTAATAAAATAAACCAATTTCATCAAGGAATCATCTGTAACTAAGCTCACTAAGAATTGCCCAAATCCATTAAATAGTAAATAACATTCTGTGGTTGTTCTTATTACGTTAACCAAGTTTCGCAGTTTATAGAGAGGTATTATATAATCAAAACTAGACTTTTTCAAACACTAGGAAGGTTTCTTTTTATATTCAATGGCAAATGAACAATGAAATATGATCCCCCGTCTCGACCGGCACGCGTAATTAGACTCTCTGATCCGACTATATTAAAAAAAAGGTAATAAAGCAAATAGTTGAAGAATTTCAAAAAGCCCTCCGAAAAAAAACCCACTACAGATGGCCAGAAAATACCAAATGGGCGGAGTTTGCGATAAAAATTCACAAATGAGAAACAGCAATATTCAATTACCCAACCACGCAAAAAATAGCTCACTTATATTCACTTCTTTTTAATCTCAGCAAAGCCAGGCACAGCAATGGTATATTCATATATGTATATATATTTATTTATTAGTATTATTTACTCCGGAGAATGGTACGACTCGCGAGAGCAGAGAGCTGCATGGGCCGCTGAGCCCCTTCCCAATCGGGCTACGCGTAAACAAACCCAGCGCCTCCCACGAAGGATCTTTGTTTACTTTTCGCTTCCGCCCTTCACCTTCCACAACACAATTGGTCCTAAGCTCAATTAAAGACGATATATCTTCAATTGCAATGGACTTCCCTACATCGCCCCGCAAAGGTGCGAAACCTAGAGAATTGCCTCTTCCTCCCAGTTTAGTTCAACCCACGCCTGCTTTTATTAATTCCCGCGAAAAGCCCGTGTTGACATTGGGTAAGTCCTATATATATATATTAGGTGCGACGCGCCATAATATCAATTGCCTAGTCCGAATATGCCCTTCCCCTCTCCAAAAAGGAAAAAAAAATGTAAAAAATATACATAACTAACAGCGAGTGTTTTCATTTTGATTTTATTTAGATCCCCATGATGCTGCTAATCCTTACTCTACCTCGACTTCACCCATTCGTAATGTGAATATGTCATCACCTAACAAGTATGATACGTCCATGTCTTCACCTACAAAGTTTGGTTTGCCCACTACCAATTTCGGATCCCCTACTAAATTTGGATCGCCTACTAAATTTGGATCGCCTACTAAGTTTGGCTCACCTACCAAATTTTCACAAAGTTTTGGTGTCCCGAGACAACATTCCAGATATGATAGTATTGGTTATACCGAAGATGATGAACACACGCCTATTGTTATTATCGAAGATTCCCCGCCTCAAATGCCCTCGAATGGCTACGCCTCCTTATCTAATTCGATTTCGGTGCCTCCTCCTAGTTTCCCTAGCTTGGAGAATTTAAAGAAGACCCAAACTATTTCTACTATGTCATCATCTCAGACTCAAGTTGACTATAGTGCTGATGAATATGAATCCGATGATGAATTGCAAGGGGGTCAAAAATCCTTTGACGAAAAATCCATTGGCGATAATGATGATGTTATGTCATTCTCATCTACCGCTGATACCATCAATGGACAAATCTACGAAGCGCCGTCAAAATCTCAACCTCGTCGTCATAAGATCCGAGCCAGAAAGCAGGTCAAATTGGTTAGAGGTAATTTAGTCTTGGACTGTCCTGTACCCACCAAGCTTTACTCCTTTTTACCCCGTCGTGATAATGATGAATTCGTTTATATGAGATACACCGCCGCTACTTGTGATCCGGATAAGTTTGCCGAGTCGGGCTTCACCATTCGTCCGGTGATTTATGAAAGGGAAATTGAACTCTGTATTTGTATCACCATGTATAACGAAGATGAAATTTCCTTTACTCGTACCATGCACGCCGTTATGAAGAATATCGCTCACTTCTGCTCCAGAAATAAGAGTAGAGTTTGGGGTAAAGATGGCTGGAAGAAAATTGTTATTACAATTATCGCCGATGGTAGAAGTAAAATTCACCCTCGAGTCTTGGATTGTTTAGCCTCTATGGGTGTTTATCAAGATGGTATTGCTAAGAATACCGTTAATGGTAAAGAAGTCACCGCTCATATCTACGAATACACCACTCAAATCTCACTGGATGAGGAACTCAAATTCCAGGGTGCCGAAAAGGGTATGGTCCCCGTACAAATTCTATTTTGTATGAAGGAAAAGAACGCCAAGAAGATTAATTCTCATAGGTGGCTTTTCAATGCCTTTTGCCCCCTTATGGAACCTAATGTTTGTATACTGCTTGATGTCGGTACTAAGGCCGGTAAGGATTCCTTATACCATTTGTGGAAGGCCTTTGATGATGATTCCAATATCGGTGGTGCCTGTGGTGAAATTAAAGCCATGAAGGGCAAAGCTGGCCGAGAATTATTAAACCCCTTAATTGCCGCCCAAAATTTCGAATATAAGATGTCAAATATCTTAGACAAACCCCTGGAAAGTGTCTTTGGTTATATTAGTGTACTGCCCGGTGCCTTATCGGCTTATCGATACCGCGCCCTTAAGAATCATCCCGATGGTTCTGGTCCTCTTTTCTCCTACTTTGAGGGTGAAAAGGCCCACGGTAAGGAAGCCGATGTTTTCACAGCTAATATGTACTTGGCTGAAGATCGTATTTTATGTTGGGAACTGATAGCCAAGAAGGGTGAGAAATGGATGCTAAAGTATGTGAAGGCATGTACCGGTGAAACTGATGTCCCTGATACCGTTCCTGAATTTATTTCACAACGTCGTCGTTGGCTTAATGGTGCATTCTTTGCCGCCGTATATGCTCAAGTTCATTTTAGACAAATCTTTTCTACTGAACATTCCGCTGGTAGAAAGTTTTTACTTATGATTGAATTCTTCTATCAATTCATTTTACTAATTTTCACTTTCTTTTCTCTTGCTAATTTCTATCTCGCTTTCCATTTCGTCGCTGGCTCTCTAGCCACTGATGAAAAATCAAGTCCCGGTTATATTGTTTTCGCCATTATGCAATACTTTTGCGTGGGTACCATTGTAGGTCAATTCATCATCTCTCTTGGTAATAGACCTCAGGGTGCTAAGAATTTATTTATGGGTTCCATGATCATTTTATCCATTGTTACTGCTTACGCTACCGGTTGTGGTATCTACTATGTTGTTAAATCGCTAGTTGAAAGTGGTGAAGGTGTGAAACTTGGCAATAACGTATTCACCAATATTTTCGTGTCCTTGTTCTCCACCTATGGTCTATATGCTATTATGTCGTTCCTTTATTTGGAGCCCTGGCATATCTTCTCCAGTGGTCTTCAATATTTCTTACTTTTACCCGGTTACATTTGTACTTTACAAATTTATGCCTTCTGTAACACTCATGATGTTACTTGGGGTACTAAGGGTGATAATTTACCCACTACAGATCTTGGTGATGCAGTGGTAAAGGCCGATCTCGGTAGGGATATTGTGGAGGTGGAAATGCCTTCAGAACAAGTGGATATCGATACCGGTTATGATGATGCTCTTATGAGCTTGAAGGAACGTAGAGAAATTCCCGAACCTTCACCTAACGCACAAACGGTTACCGACGATTACTATCAAAAGATTCGTTCTAGATTAGTATTGATCTGGATGTGTTCTAATTTCCTGTTGGTACAAATTGTTACTAATATTTACGATATTACTGATACTAATAATAATATTTATTTAATGATTATCTTATGGAGTGTTTTCGTTTTAGCTGCTTTCAGATCAATTGGTTCTCTTTCATTCTTATTTTTGATGTGCTTGAAGAAGGCTACTAACTTCAAGTACAAAGCTATTAAGAAAACGAATACGTTAATCAGAAGTGAACCTGCTAATTCTTTCTGAACAAAGTATTAAAATAACACACTAGACACAACATTTTTGATTATTTTGCTTTCTCAAATTTTATGCGATTTTTTGTCACCAATCAATCCTTTCTTTTCTTTCTTGTAATATCTTCCTTTCTCTTCGCTTCTTTTGTTTTATTCATGCTGTAACTATCATGTAGTAATTCTCTTTAATCTATTATTTTTTTGCTTATATCTGCTTTCTCTTAACGAAGCTTATCTTGGATATAAAAGTACCCATATTTCTACTAAATGAAGGCCTCGTAACTACAGCCTTTACTTCATAAACAAAAAGATAAGATTGTTCGTTATAGCTGCATAAAATATTTCATTATTATTTTACTAACCTTGGATTGAATATTAGTACTATATTTAGTTGAGAAACTTCCGGTACGGTTACGGTTACACAAATATTTCGAGGCACCGAAAAAAAGGCGTCAAGGTTTCTTGAGATTAGTGTGATAGCTACCCCTAGTAAAATGAATAAGAAAGCCGAGCACTTAAATTATGGTTATGGCTTTAGTAGGTCGAGCTCGGTAAGACCCGGGAATAAAGACTACAGGAGGCACTACAGTTGGTACAAAAAAAGCGCAGCAGGTATCTCGGAGGTAAATGCTATTCTTCTCTTTCTGGTATAGAAAACTGGGATTATATCGCCACTTAATTTCAAATTTCAATCAGAAACACATTCGCCTGGCGTAGTATCCACATAGCGTAGCATCCACATATCGCCTGCCTTGTGAGCCCTCTGGGACACATCGCTTCACGGTTGGGAGTTTTGTTCGACATACCAAAAAGTTAATTTGCTCCACCGCCAGGCACATTCTTAACAAAATTTGACTTCATTTAAATTTGATTTGTTCCTTCAACAACCACAATGATTTCAAAATTACTTGCCCGTAATTCTTTGAGAATTAACGCTGTCAATCCTTCTAGACTTCAACATGTCGCTAGAGCCTCATTATTAAACACATACAGCTCCCGTTTCCTCAGCACTCAACCTCCCAAGGCAGAAGGCGACAAGGAAGCTAAGCCCGCTCCTAATGCTGCCCCCGAAGGTACAACTAATGCTACTCCAGCCCGTAAACCCCTTAGTCGTATAACTATTGGTAAGGTTTCTCCCGGTGAGATGAAGCGTCGTCAAGTCACTGGTTTTATCAACTGGAAGGCTGGTATTGTCTTTATCTTAACCGGTGGTGGTTTATGGTGGTTCTTCACATCCGAAAAAAGCAGACTCTCCCGTGAAGCTGAAGCCGAAGCTAACAGAGGCTACGGTAAGCCCTTAATCGGTGGTTCTTTCAATTTGGTTGATCAAAATGGTAAGAAATTCACCGATAAGGACTTATTAGGTAAGTTTTCTTTAGTCTACTTCGGTTTCTCTTTATGCCCCGATATTTGCCCTGATGAATTGGAAAAGATGGCCGTTTTCATTGATGATGTCAACAAGGATGGCGAAGTCATGAAGCCCGTTTTCATTACATGCGACCCCGCTAGAGATACCCCCGAAGTTCTTAAGGAATACTTATCTGAATTCCATCCCGATATCGTTGGCCTCACGGGTGATTACGAAGAGATCAAGAATGTGTGTAAGAAGTACAGAGTTTACTTCTCCACTCCTCCTAACATGAAGCCCGGCCAAGATTATCTTGTCGATCATTCTATTTTCTTCTATCTTATGGACCCTGAAGGACAATTCTTAGATGTCCTCGGTAGACAATACGATGTTGTCACTGGCCCCCCTAGAATCAAGCAAATGATTGCTGAATGGAAGCCTCAAGCTGAACGTGATGCCGAAGAAGCTGCTAAAAAGCAGGGCTTTTTCAGTTTCCTCTCCAAGAACAAGTCTTAAAAAGTTTCTTTCTTCCATTGAGCCGTCAGAAACCGTATTTTTTTCTGACCATAGACCTTACCTCAAGATTATAAACTATTTTTGATAATATAGGGAGTCCGCCGAGATAATTAGATCATTCTTTTTATCCGAAAGTTTTCATGTACATACGCACATTTACATAATTCAATATATATATATATATATAATATTTTTTTACTTTAAGTAATAACATGCTTTGTTGCATTTATCAAACATAAAATGAAATTTTAATGTTTGCTTTGCTTTGTATGGACCTTCTCGTTATCGACCCATTACTTTCTCCCACTTAAACCCAGCGCCCACTGCAAAGAAAATTGTGGCTCAAGATCGCGCGGTTCAATACCTCCAAATTTATTTCTGGACTGGTTTCGGGTAATAACTTTACCAACAACTGTTGCTTTTTTATATTTTCTATATAATAATAATTTATGAATAATTAACTTTTGTACCCTTGCATGCAAATATCTCTGGACTTCAAGAAAATTAGAGCTTAGCTTTTTAACACCACTCATCTCAAACCGTTTTCAAAATAACGCGTCCCTTAATTTTTCAAGGTCAACCGGATCTCGCTACTTCGTTCTGTTATCAAAAAAGAATAAAATAATTGACTATTCCAGCTATGAATTTATATCAACCTAATGAACCCATTGCTGTTCAAAATGAGACGGAGCTAATTAATGATTCTAGAAAGGGCACACCTTTCTTTGAACTCTCAACTCGCATTAAGGAAAACGGAAGAATCCCTTGGCTTTCGGTTGGCGATAGAATATTGACCAAAGCTGATAGCGAGGGTATATTCCATTGTTTTGTCAGGGGTTGTAGTTATTCATCTAATATGAAAGATACGTTTAGAAAACATATTCAACGGGGGCCACATGATAGGTTTGATCTGCCACTCGGATGTTCCCGACCGGTTGAAATCGTTTTTACTGATTTGGTTATTGATAACAGATATAATGCTATGGTATGTTTGTCTTGTAGCATGATTGTTGAACCAAGTGAATTTTCTAGTCATTGCAAAAGTCATGGCTGGGTTGTTAATGATTTTGACCAACATGTTCTCCTCTCAGACAGAGAGCTGCTGCTAAAGAAAATAGAAAACTTCGGTAAATATAATAATACTGAAAAACGAATGAATTATCCCGTACCCATCAAGGGTTTGGAGACTCATGTGGGTTTATCTTGCGCTTTATGTGATGAAATCTTTCAAGATGTAAAAGACACGCTGAAAATGCAGAATCATCACAATGAGAAACACAGTGATCAACCGGTGCAATTTGGTTATACTATCACTTATCAGAAATTATTCTTGGGTGAGAACGAAGTAGTTGTTCGTTTATCGAAATTCTTGTGTACCAAATGTGGTTCAGTCTTGCCCTCAGAGCTGGACCTCGGTTTACATATTGCTTGGTATCATCAACAAGATGTTTGCATTAAATTGTCTAAAGATTCAACAATCCCAGGCAAGAAAAATGGGGATATAATTTCTCAAACTAAGGATAATAATGATAATTTTCACTGCATTGTTACTGGGTGTATGTTCAAAACGAGGTCCTCGGAAGCCTTTAAATTACATATTATTGAATTTCCTCATGATCTAACACCTGAACAATTGTCAGCGATCGAGAGGGCAAACAACCCGCCTGATTTTTCTGTTACCGATTCTTCTTCGATAAAAGCTACATCGTCTAATAACGAGACACCGTCATCCTATAACCAAGACGGTAATACATCTTTGAAAAATTCAACGCGAACTAACTTGCCTATAAATAAATCAACAACTACAAACACTCCACCAACGATTGGTAATGGTAATGGCCAAATAAATACGAATAACATTAACCCGACGCCGTCCTATAATCAACCAAAAAATAACGGCCATTCGTCTATGCCTGACACGACTAACGGAAATCTAACGCAGACCAAGTTAGGAAGTTTTTTTGAAACTACTAATTCAGGACCATCTGGATATAATAGTCCAGCAAATTTACCTAACCGTCAATTAACCCCAATAGTTCAAGGAAGTGCACCAAATAATAATTCGTTACCATCCAACGGTAGCGGAGCAATCCCTACTAGAGGCGCAGAGACAAAGACAAGTGAATATTATTGTACAACCTGTGAAAAGAATTATGATTCTTCTATTTCTCTCTTAAGACATATGACTAGTCGCCATAGTAAAGAGGTATCAGCTAAATTGACCTCAAAATCGAATGTGCCCGGATATCCAATTGGCCATACCTTTACAGCTAAACGGATCGACGATAATTTAAAATGCTCGATTCCCAACTGTGATTTTTCTACCCAGAGAAGTGATGCTTGGAGAAAACATGTAACGAGTGCGTCGCATGTAAATGCCACCCGTAATGCTGTTGATCAATCATTTCAACCGCCATATTATGCAAAAACTAAATTAGTGGTGGATACCTATTATGGATTGACGATATGCACCGAATGCGGATGCGGTGTACCTCTGGCTAATCTTGAGTCCCATTGCCAAACTCATGGCTGGGCCGTTCCAGTACTAGTTTCCAATCTATTAGAGGATGGTAATGAGATAATTTCTACAAAGGGTCAGTTCTACCAAATATTGAAAAAGTTACATTTTAATAAGTTCACCGGTAAACAAGAAGATGCTAAGGCAGTAAGCTGCATCCCGGTATTGGATCTGATTATTTGTAATAATTGTCATTCTTACTTTCCAAACAAGAAGGAGTTTCGCGCTCATTTCGTCGCCGCTCACCCTGATTTACCTTTCATCGATAAGCTTTCTAAACGTTACCAAAAGGTGTTCAATGACGATCATCACTATTTAAGAATTCAAGACTAACATATATTAAGTTTGATTATTGACTGCGCTTGTAATGTATTATATTATTTAAGGTCTAGATCTTTGAATGAAAATTATTTTTATATAACATAAACAATCGTTGCTTTGTATTCTTTATTGGAAAGTTTTTTTCCTACTCTTCGAAATCAGATAATAGACAAGTAGGGGTTTTTTTTCAGCTTTAACAAGTTGTGATATTGATTAATTAATGGATGGGATTCATTTCCAAAAAAAGAAGAAACTAATATCCTTATTCAAGAATAATAAAAGCTATTTTAGTGGAATTTTGGCGAAGTTATTCAAACTCTACAACGAGATTAGATCAAGTGTAAGGTAACTATGGCAACCATGGGACGTAGACGGCCTGTATCCCAAGATCAGTATAATCTCACATCCGCCGCGGCATCAGTAAGTTTAAATATCCATAAATTATCAACGAAGCTACACCATAATGAAACAATTTGTATCATTAATAGTTGGGCTGATAGGTTTTGTTACCTTAGCTGCATCAGTTTACGTGGATGAGGCCTACAAGACTGATTGGCAATTGAGTCATGTTGGACAATTAACTTACGGGAACACCTTGCTTTTAAAGAATTCCATCGTTACATGGACGGAACCAAATATCCTCGCCTCCATCAACTCTACAAACGGTGAATTAATTTGGAGAAAGCATTTCAATGATGCATTATACAGTGGTGTTTTGTGTCAAAATATTGTTTCTTCAGACTACGTTAACTTAGCCTTATATGATCCTATCGAGGATTCTTCTACTGTTTCCAAATGGAGTGTGTCCCTTGGATCTCTTGAATGGTCGTTCACTATCGATGGCCGTGTTGATAATATTTTATCTGAAAGATCTGATAGTGGAGCCGAGCTTATTTTAGCCGTTCAAACTGGAAAATCCCTAGTACTCCCCTTCATCATAGAAAACGAAACTGGACAAACTACGCAACTAGAGAGCTATGAAATTCCGGCTGTCGATACCGAGTCTAACAATAAATACTCTAGACCTTCAACCTCTAGGGATATTGCTTTTACCAAGGAGGCCATTATTCGCAAAGCATTGACTGTCAAGCTCACCCAAAAGGTGGATGGTATTATTACCTTTTTCAAAAACAACATTCAACAATGGGAAAGAGATGAATCTCTTGCCAATGTGGTTTCATCTGGTTTAATTGATCTTGCTGAAAAGGAAATCGTTTCGAAAGAGGATTTGGTTTACGAAGAAACTCATGATCCTTTAACCGCCTACGTCCAAAGAGTCAAGAGGCACATTGCTGCGTTACCTATTTTGGTTGAATATATTAAAACTATGCTTCGTGATCCTCTTGGCTCGAAGAATAAGAAAATTCATGACTTCTCATCCACTGAGGCCGATAAGTTTGGGTTCAGAAAGTTTCTTATCCTTACAGCTAGCAATGGTAAAGTGTTTGCTCTTGATACCCTTAATCAAGGAGCTACGTCTTGGGTTACCGATACTTCTGAACATATTGGTAAGGTAAAGAAATCTTTCATTCTTGAAAATAAGGTTCTTGTGGTGGATGAGGAGCTTGAGGTTGTGTTATTAGATGGTTTCGATGGCTCTGTTTTGACTAAGTACTCTTTAGCCAATAATCAACCCATTACAGATGTGTTTTCAGTTAATTCAAATAGTAGTGTCGCCCTTTTTGGAACAACTGAATCTGATAATGTCGTGCCTATTGATATCCATGATCTTCCTTTGGGTGATTCAGTCTACTTCACAAGACAAATTGCCAATAATCTTAATGGCTATTTCTATAATCCCAAATCAAATGAAGTAAGCAAGACTTGGACTTTTACACCTGAGCTTGGTCACACTATTGTTAAGATCGCTTCTCGTGACTTAAATGATATTAGTGCCTCTATCGGCAAGACCTTGGCTGACCGCAGCGTTTTGTATAAATACCTTCATCCCAATATGATGGCTATTGCTACAACCAACAAGGACGATAATTCACTTATTGTTTCTATTGTTGATTCTGTTACCGGACGTGTTCTTCACTCTAAGATTCACAATGAAAAGGTAGATACATCTTTGATTATTGATTTAGTTTTCGGTGAACATTGGATAGTTTACAGTTTTTCAAGTCATGCGCCCGTTAAGGGTCAAAAGATTGTTGTGTGGGATTTATACGAGTCGGCTCAAGTTAATGACAGATGGAGTTCTTCCGAAGCTTACTCGTCATTTGACTATTTCCCTGTGCCCAATGTTTTATCACAATCTTACGTGTTACCAGAAAAAATCGTGGCTCTTGGTATTACTAAAACTAAATATGGTATTACCACTCGTGATATTATTATGTATTTTGAAAATGGACAAGTGGCTAGTATGCCCAAGCGTGCCCTTGATCCTAGAAGACCAGTGGATGAACCTCCTACAAAAGAACAAATGCAAGAAGAAGGTTTATTAATGTACGCTCCTTTACTCAGACTCGACCCTAAGCTATATATCTCTCATTCTAGACAAGTAAAGGGTAATGGTGCTAAGGCTTCAATTCTATCATCGGCTACGTTTTTAGAATCCACGTCCTTGGTAGCTGTAATTGGCGGCGATGCCGATATTTTCTTCACCCGCGTTACGCCTTCGCAGCCGTTTGATGTTTTAAAGCCATCATTCGACAAACTCAAATTATTTTTGACAATGGGTGCCTTGGTGTGTGGTATTCGTATTGTTAAGCCTATGGTGGAGA
Organism: Nadsonia starkeyi-henricii; assembly: GCA_030560865.1. Classification (NCBI taxonomy): domain Eukaryota; kingdom Fungi; phylum Ascomycota; class Dipodascomycetes; order Dipodascales; genus Nadsonia; species Nadsonia starkeyi-henricii. Next base: position 12,296 of record JAKTWC010000125.1, read on the forward strand.
AACGCCAAGTTAACCTCAAATGGGGTATCTAAAAATTAATTAATTAATTCATTCTTTATGTATATCTATTTATTCACATGAAATAAAATCTATTTAACTAGCCCTGTAAAACTCGGTCCCAGAGACAATAGTGAGCACTATGCGTAAGCTTTGGACCAATTATTAAATTCGCCTATTCTATCCCAAACCTATTTTCCATGTGGCTTCTTGTGCGGTCAGTTGATCGTTTGTGTCTGCGGCACAGTACCTCACATGAGATTGCTTTGTTCATGCGGCAAAAAATATCCCACCCGGCTTACTGATACCACCACATTCAGTGAGACAGGGCTGTAAAATACCAAATTTTCAGTAATAATTCTTGGAAGGACTATATCATGTAATTAATTTACTGTTCTTTTTCTTTCATCCTTTACACTCATACCATATTCCATTAATTTCTATTTGATATTGTTTTAAGGCTGATGATAGCGCATTGTATTGAACTATTGGGACATCCCTTTTACACCATTGGGGCTTGTTTAGTGGCCTACTGGTTGTACTCTTATTTTAGTTTTGAAATCAAAGCCCGTAAAAATGGAGCTCAAAAGCCCATTCGGTACAATAACGGCATATTTGGTGTTCCGGGCATCTTTAAGGCGGATAGACAAATGAAAGCTGGTACATTTTTCCGTGATATTAAAGAAATTTATGCAAAGGCCAAAACCGTTTATTTTCCAATATTCGGTGACTACTATTTCGTTTCCACCATCGATCCAGAGAATGTAAAAGCAATTTTAGCTACACAATTCCAGGATTTCTATTTGGGTTCTCGCAAACCTGCTATGGCACCCCTCCTAGGACAAGGTATTTTTACTTTGGACGGAGAAGGTTGGCAGCATTCCCGAGCCTTACTAAAGCCCCAGTTTGCGCGTGAACAAGTATCACATTTGAAAACCTTGGAAAAACATGTTGATGTTTTAATTGATCTTTTCAGAAGAGAAGGAAAAAAATTCGGTAAATCTAAGGGATTTGATGTTCAACCATTATTCTACAAGCTCACAATTGATACCTCAACCGAATTTCTGTTTGGTGAATCGGTCCACGCCTTGACCAAGGAACTTTACAACCCTGGTGATAATCTTGAGAATGATTTCTCAGAAGCATTCACCACTGCACAGCAGTTAGCTGCCAAACGCTGCCGTAACCTCATGTTCTATTATTACTACAATAACAAGGAGTTTAAAGATGCCAATAAAATCGTACACGATTTTACCGATAGCTACGTCAACAAGGCTATTGACCTTTACAATAGCGGGAAACTCTATTCCGAGGATAAAACATTTTCTTATGTGTTTATGTATGAGCTTGTTAAAGAAACTCGTGATCCTAAAGTACTGCGTGATCAGCTTTTAAATATTTTACTTGCCGGGCGTGATACAACTGCTGTTTTGCTATCTTGGATCTTGTACACGTTAGCTCTGAGACCAGAGATATGGCAAAAGCTACGTGAAGAAATCCTTGAATCCTTGGGTACTAATACCGAAGCCATAACCTTTGAAACTCTCAAGCAGTGCAAGTACTTACAAAGTGTTATTAAGGAAGCCTTAAGATTATATCCACCTGTGCCCATAAACTTCCGTGTTGCCCTTCATGATACAACACTTCCTCGTGGTGGTGGGCCTGATGGTAAATCCCCCGTTTTCTTACCAAAGGGTACCAGGGTCAGCTATACAGTTTTCCAAATGCACCGAGCTAAAGAGGTTTGGGGAGAGAATAGTGAAGAGTTTATTCCTGAACGTTGGGATCCAACCTCTGGTTATATGTGTGGAAAAGGTTGGGAATATCTTCCTTTCAACGGTGGTCCCCGAATCTGTCTGGGTCAGCAATACGCCTTGGCCGAGGCGGGCTACGTTTTAGCCCGTATCTGTCAAGAGTTTACTGTAATAACAAGTTGCGACCCCGATAACGGTATTCCACTATTCCAGGTCAATCTTACCATGCCACATAAGGATGGTGTATTTGTGCACTTGCAGTAGATGGCAACTCTGTACGGCCTGGTCTAGGTCAATGTTTTAATTCAATTGGTTGTATTTGTATGGAATTTATCATATTAATTTTAGCTTATATTTTTATACTTGGGATTCTCCAATTCACACAAAACACAAAAGGCGCCAGCCAGAGCACAAGACGTGATGGAATAAGGAACACAGGCACGCGAAGCTTTCAGCATCTCCTCGAAGTGGAAATAATATGAACTCTATTTGGGTGTATGTGCGGCCCGCCGCAATGGTCTGCGTCATCTTTGATGCGGCGCAGGGTTTATTGCTGTTCCTGCCGAGCCGCTGGCGGTTCTGACACGAATATAAAGCTCCATCCACCCTATAATCTATCTATATCTCCATTTGTTTGAAGTTCACTAATATCGGCTCATTCTTATTCATTCTTATTCAAAAACCCCAATCGTATTTTCTGAACCTATATTAAAAGAGATAACAGTTAATGATTGGAGGTATCAATCGTTGTGCCATGCTATGGGGGCATCCCTTCTACGTTATAGGTACTTGCTTAGCTGCTTACTGGATTTACTCCTATCTTAGCTTTGAATATAAGGTCCGTGGGAATGGATGTCGAAAGCCTTATAAATTCGATAACGGGATCTTTGGAATCCCTGGTATTATTAGAGTTAATAAACAAATTAACGCTGGCACGTTCTACGCTGACATGAAAGATGTATTTGAAAAGGCCAAGACCGTCTATTTCCCTATATTTTCCGAAAGCTACACTATTCTCACAATTGACCCCGAAAATGTCAAAGCATTACTGGCAACTCAGTTCAAGGAGTTTTACTTGGGTCGCAAGGACGCTATGAGCCCTCTTCTTGGATATGGTATTTTCACTTTGGATGGTGAGGATTGGCAGCATTCGCGAGCCTTGTTGAAGCCCCAATTTGCACGTGAACAGGTATCTCACGTGAAGACATTAGAGAAACACATTCAAATTCTATTTGATCTCTTTAAAAGAGATTCTAAAGCATCTAATAATACTAAGGGTTTTAATATTGAAAAATTGTTCTTTAAATTCACAGTTGATACTGCCACTGAATTCTTGTTTGGGGAACCTGTCCACGCCTTGATCAAGGAACTTTACAATCCTGACGATAATCTTGAGCCTGAATTTGCAGAAGCTTTTAGACGGGCTCAACATTTAGCTGCCTATCGTTGTCGTAACGACGTGTTCTATTACTACTATAACAATAATGAATTCAAAAAGGCAAACAAGATTGTTCATGATCTTACGGATAGCTACGTGCGCAAGGCCATTGACCTTTACAATAGCGGGAAACTCTACTCTGAGGAGAAAACATTTTCTTACGTCTTTATGTACGAGCTTGTTAAGGAAACTCGTGATCCCATTGTATTGCGTGATCAACTTTTGAACGTGTTAATTGCTGGACGCGATACTACTTCAATTCTACTTTCTTGGATAATGTACAATTTGGCCCTAAAACCCAAAATATGGGAGAAATTACGTGAAGAAGTCTTGGAAATTTTCGGTATGGAGACCGAGACCATCTCCTTTGAAACTCTAAAACAATGTAAGTATTTGCAATCTGTGATGAAGGAAACCCTGAGATTATATCCCCCCGTGCCCTTTAATTTCCGTGTCGCCCTTCATGATACAACGCTTCCTCGTGGTGGCGGACCTGATGGTGAATCCCCCGTTTTCGTACCAAAGGATACCAAGGTCAGTTATACAGTTTTCCAAATGCACCGAGATAAGGATATCTGGGGTGAAGATAGTGAAGATTTTATCCCGGAACGTTGGGAACCTGATTCGGAACGTACGTGCGGTAAAGGCTGGGAATATCTTCCTTTCAACGGTGGTCCCCGAATCTGTTTGGGTCAGCAATATGCCTTAACCGAGGCGGGCTACGTTTTAGCCCGTATCTGTCAAGAGTTTACTGTAATAACAAGTTGTGATCCAAATAATGGTACTCCACTGTTCCAGTTCAATCTTACCATGCCACATAAGGATGGTGTATTTGTTCATTTGAAGTAAACAGTTGCTTATGTGTATCCCTTCTCAATTTTATTTATTTATCTTTTCTATAGCTATTTCTGCTTTTATTATGAATTGTTCTTTTACCAATTAACATAAAGGTCATATATTGAGGCAAAAAACGAATAGATTATAGTTATAAACCCAAAGGTATTTACAAAAAAAAAGAAGAGTGGAATTATCAAAAGAGAAAATAAAACAGAAACAAATAAATTAACATACTATAAATAGAATAACTGTAGTTCAAATACAAAAGAAAAATTCTAAAGAATCAAAAAGCTTATTCGCTGTCACTTTGATTACCTTGCCCTTCACCTCCAACTATCACATTATCAATTGCATCATTACCGGAATCATCTTCATCAATATCAAAATTATCCTCTTCTTCATCATCGAGTAATCCAACACCCTGATCGCTATGGAATCGATCTTCTTCATTAAGATCAGAATAATCGTACCGGTTTCGGCTAAATGAGCCTCTCGTGGTAAATCTACTTGTAGATGAGCCATAAAGTTTGGATTTAATCAGATGTGAAACCGATTTTGCAACGGTGGGAATTATCGATACAGCAGCAATAACGCCAGCAACAGCGTTGACACCATATTTGAGGATTAAACTTTCTTCTTCAATATCTTCTTCGCCAAGTCTAATAGTGTATCGTTGGCTATTGAAGTGCTGCCAGACAAGGTAAATAATAAGAGCAAACATGGAAAGTGGTAACAAAATAACAAAAATGAAAGTAAAACCATATAATCCTTCCTTTCTATTGTACTCCTTTTCTTTACCGGGACAAGGACGTGATTCAATTTTATCGAGTAACAATCCGCCTTCACAAGTACTTAAAGGAACTCGTCTGTATCCAGTAGGTACCCAGTATTCAACGGTACCGGGCATCTGAGTACAAACAAGACTATTGTCCGGTGGTGAAAAGCCCTTTACTAACTGACAAGTACCATCCTCAGCTCTGTAATAGTTAAAATCACACTCATAGTCTTGTCTGGTACAGGCGCAGTTACGAATAGCGGTATGAGGGGTTAAGTCTAAATTACCAATATAACATTCTCTGCCGGGGATCTTTCTGTGATAAATGGTTTGATGACCAAAGAGACAATTATCCTCCTGGAAAGGATGCTTTGGTGACCATAATTCGAAATCATCGTTATTTTCATCATCGGGATTAAGGATACATTGTCTTTCAGTCAATCCTGAAAAGTCAACCTGGATTATTACCGATTTCTCACCCATTGAAAGAGGAAGTCGAGCAAAGAGATTGAACTTGCGACTAGAGTCGGAAGGAACCGTAGCAATATCTTCAATCCTAATAAGTTCTTCACTGAATTTATACTCGATCCAGGAATCACCTTCATCAAGCGAATAATAAAGCACATTAGTGTTATCATGTCCATTAACAATAACAATGATAGATCCTTGATCACCATATTCCCACATATAAGATCCCTTACGAATCTCCTTCCAAGTAATACCACCATCACGGGTGAGGAAGGTATTACCATTGTGTAGAGATGTCAAAGATTCACCGACGTTACCAACACCAATCATCATACCAATTGCTGACTGCGATGAAAATGTATCCCGGTAATCAGCTCTTTCGGTATAACCATGAAGATTCAGAGAACAACTACTTAAACTTCCGGAGCATTCATACTTCTTACCCTCAGAATCAACCATTGGAGGTACAATGTATGACCATTCGCCGCCGTCATTGAAGGTAATCGCGGATTTCAGTACCTTCTTAGAGCCCTTTTTAGAATGTTTTGTATTGAAGACAGTATTAACGATAGCAACACCCTCCAAACCTTGTATCTTTTCAAAATCAACATAACCTTGTTCATTTCTATTAACATTTTCAATGGATGTAACATATGATGTACCGTTAGAATTCGATTTCAGAATTGAGCCAAACTCAGCACCTCGACGGCTGTGGGTAGTTATATGTAAGAAAATAGAATGAGTACTTGAATCAAGCAAGGTATAAGCCTGTTGATGGTCCACATTAATGTCAACGGGGAAATCAGCTTTAGCAAATGTTTTTCCATCGACGGAAACCAGTGCCTTAAGGGACTTTCGGTCCTTGGGATCTTTCTTTGCCGCAAAGACAAATTCATTGGTATTAGCAAAACCAAGAACATCTTCGAGAGCAATCTCAGAATCCTTAAAATAATTAGTACTGCTCACCAAGTCATAATGGCCCTGGACGTTCTTCTTCTCGCAATAAATCAGCGAGTCATCGGTTTTAACATTAAGCCCACCAATCCATTCACATTGCAAGATATCCTCTAGAAGTTCTGACCATCTTTTACCTTGATTGGTAGTGTAGAATGATTTAGATTTGCAATTGGCTGAAAAGGGATCATTACAATCGATTTCACCGGTCCAGATCAACCAATCAGCCCTTGTTTTATGGAATTCCATAACACGGATACCCATAGTGTTAATAGGCGCCGGTATATCAAATTTATCAAAACTACGGGCTCTGTCATTTGAAAAATATACCGTGTCGCTTGGGGTAATAAAGTAAACTTGATCAGGAAAGTAAGGATTAGGAATAATACTCAAAATTTCAATGCCATTAAGAATTCTCTTCCAAGTTTGACCTTGGTTCTGAGTAATATAGACTTCATTAGCTAAAGTCTTCATTACTATTGTCTCCTCAGTATCGCTGGGATTTGATTTTTCGAGGTAGAAGTAGTCAATAATTCTGCCATCAAATTCATTCGAATGAAGTTTGATATTTCCAGAATTTTGGTAGCCAACCTTGTTCTTTTGACCGTAATCTTTCTCAGCACAGCTAATCTTCAGTGGTCCATCCTTGTTAAGGCCATCTTCCTTTGTACACGTGTTACCGGGAATTAGTTTATAGCCGCTGGGGAAACTGAAAGTAGAAGAAGAGGAAGAACACTCTTCAATATTTCCTAATACATCACCAGTGAGTACACACGCTTTCTTAACGGGATCAAATATAAAATTAAAGTCACATTCGTAATCTTCAGAGGTACAGGGACAATTATCTTCAATGGCGATAGGTTCGTTGTAAAGATTACCAACGATGCACTTGGAATCTAATTTCTTTCTCCAGAAATATTGCTTGTGACCCATTAAACAGCCAGGATTTCCATTACCATCGTATCGAGCGTACCACTTTTCGAAATCGGAGTTCGCATTACAAATCTTATTATAAACACCTTCAAAATTAATAGCCACAGTCCCAAAATTTTTATCTTTGGTAGAGTGATCCAATAGAAGAAATTTCAAGGACGTAGAGTCTGGAGTTGTAGTGAGATCAACTGGTGAAGTTTCATACTTAAGATCAATTGTTTCCCACGATCTACCACGATCTAAGGAATAGAACATATTATTGGTAGGCTTGTCGCTAGACATAGCGACAATAAGGTTACCTTGATCCCCGACTTCATAGACATGAGGTCCCTTTCTAGTTAACCGCCAAGTTAAACCGGCATCTTCTGAGATGTAAAGATCACTATTATTATACTTTTCCAAACTCTTACCGGGGCTTCCTACGGCTAAAAGGATACCGGGGGCATTAGTAGAGAAAACACGACCACTTTGCTTCTTTTCATTAACTGAATGAAGATTCAAGCCACATGATTCGTCGCCTTTACAAGTACTATCTGTAATAGAAATATATCTCCAAGTTCTACCATCATCAATAGATATCTTGGTTCTAATTTCCTTTTCTTGGGCTCTTCCAGCCAAAATATCTTTCGAGTTAGCGACAACATTAACCAGAAGGATACCGTCGATATTAACAACCTTTTCAAGATCAACAAACCCAGAAGGAGTTCGATTGGTATAATCGATACTCTTGGTAAACCTGGTACCATCAGAATTTGATAAGTACAAAAGGCCCATTGAAAGTTCATTAGTCGAATCAGGTAGAATATCAACATGAATTGAATTAGATGTGGATTCTAATAACGTGAAGGCATTCTCAACAAGCTTGTGATCACCATCGGGGAATTCTGCTAAATTCCATGTAATGGCATCCTTTGAAACGTAAAGACCGATATCATGAGTTTTTCTATTCTCAATCTTACCAGCAATTAAGAAAGAAGCCCCAACGGCAATTCCAAGGATATCATCAAGCACAACGCCATCGGAACCAACTATTACCTTACCCGATTGGAACCAGTCATCGGAGAAAATTAATTGCCTATCAGTTGTGGCAATATCGCTGTCAGGACCAGAAACACAAATGACGGCTTCATTTTTAGTGGCGACCATATTTATATTGTTATGTGTAAACAGGCAACTTGTTGCACTTGTTAGTTCCTTGGGTTTGGACGTGAATCCATCAGTGGTGTAGTGGTACTTGCGCACGCAATCCTTTTCACTTTCCTTACATTGGCCAATAATTAGCATATAATCGGGATTGGCGGCATTAAATTCAATGACGCGGGGCCCTGAGATATCAATCTTAACGTCAGTCTGAAACTTAGTCCAAGTCTCACCAGTGTTCCGGGTGAACCAGTGAGTGGTGTCCTTGCCGATAATGTAGGCACGTTGGTTATCGAAGGGATGCTTAACCACGCGGATTGCATTGTTACCCACGGAGTCAATTTTTTTCCAGCTAGCACCATCATCTTTGGATATGTGGACATAATTGTCCGGGTACGCATGAATAAGCACTGACTATATACTATTAGTTAGTATGCGGGGTAGAAGGGCATATAGGTGTAAAGAATCGATTGACCCGAGAAACGGCAGAAAGGAGTCAAAAGAATAAAAATAAAAAAATGACTCGTGGAATCGAGTCTTAATAAATATTTTATAAACTTACGGAACTGTCTTCAAAATAGATTAAGGATTGATAGCCCTCGGGGAAAGGATTCTTTGAAATTTTGGGCTCGAAAGCAAGGCAAGTGGTGCTTATCCACAAGAGCCCTATCAGCAACCAGCGCTGGAAGCTAGATTTAGTTCCCAGCATTGATTAATACTTAGTGGTGAAATTCAACAGAAGCTAATTGAGTGATTGTATAGAGATTTGGCGAAGGGTACGAATTGATTAAGTTCCAAAACCTAGAGTTGGTGGACCGTGACAGAAAGGATCTTGTGGGCGGAGGTTGGGATAGTAAGCCAAGAGGCGACAGTGGCCGATAGGGACCCTGAGGGACACCTTGGCAGTGCCCTTCGAGCGTTATCGCGCGCCAGCCAGTTGCTAACAGACCACACTAAATCTGGCCAGCTCGAGCCATAATTTATATATATAAAATTAAAATTAAAAACCCGCATAGAAATTATTTATACAACCGAGTGCGGTTTAAGTTCATTCTTTTTATCTTACATGTTGAAATCTAAAAATATTAGAAACCATTATAGACTCTCTACTCATTATCTTACAGGCCACAGCAGCTAATCACAGACACCGTCCATTTGGCGGGGGTCTCTTATTTATATCCTCCAGATTAATTATTTTGTCTTAGGGTCTGCTTATTACACCATATAGCTAGTTCACTTAGTGAAACAGGCGGTTTTTTATTCTTACCCATCGCGTCATCACGGTAATCACAATTATGATCATAATCATAATCATTGGAATCCTCTTGATCAAGAAACTTATGAAGTCGTCCGTCGATCAGCTCCCATCTTACCACCTGACTTTTTTCCGTAGTGCTTGTACCAAAATCGTATATAACTGACGTGGCGGTATGGAAGCAAACCATTAGTTTATCGCGACCAATAAACTGTAAACGATCGATATGTTCATCATCCGTTAAATCAATTGCGAATACACGACTTGGCAGTTCATTAGTCGTCAATGCATATTCGATCGCGTCACTGTTCAGAGAAAATATATGCAGTTTTTTGTCGTGGGTGGCGATTGCTAGTCTAGTAGAATCTAAAGTAAGGGCGTATTTAATATCCCTGTACGATTCAGTTTCCTTAACTATTAATAATGTAACCCCCCCGTCAGAACCAAATTCTGAATCAGTATCTTCCTCACTTTCGTCATAATCATTATCATTGCGTTCGCGCTCTGGCAGTTGTCTCCGGGAATTATGTACCCCGGTAGAATCACCTTCTTCGGCAGTTCTGGCATAACGAAGCGGGTAGGTTAGCTGTTGCGGTTCAAGAGCAGTGGTCAAGGGGGCAATCGCTGATGCCTGAGGCAATGCAGCCCTCATGACGGTTGGAACAGGATTCCCTGTATCACCATATTCAACTGTTTCAATATTTTCTTGTGAGAGCTTTCGCTTTAGGCCTATGGCTTGATTGGCCGGCCCATCTATATCCTTTTTCTTATTTTTATCATTTTCTTCATCAATAAATTCTTGAAGTGACTTGAATCCGCAAATAGGGGCGGCTTCTTCTGTTAAGAATATACGTATATCATCATCTTCACCGCCGCGAAATCCTAAAAAAACGCTCTTAATTCCTAATGCTATGGCAAAATCAGCATGAAGGTACATGAAAAGATGATTAGATATCATATGCTGGTAGTATTTCCATAATACGCGAGGTTGCGTTCCAGAATTGTTACTAATGTTATTATGATTATTGTTGTTGTCCCCATTGATTTGGTTCCGATTGTGTCCATAGACAATAGTTTCACTCCAGCCTGATAAAGCAAGCACCTCGTCATGATTTTGTAAATGCATTCTGAGATCAAGCCTATAATGCGGAATATCCATCTCTTCTTGGGTGTCTAAGTTTACCAATAAAAGGCCCCCCAGCCGCTGGGACCTAATAAATAATAGTTCTCCATTGTTAGATACTGACATATAATTAATAGCTGAAGGGTATTGGCGAGAAAATATACGATGTCTCGTAGAATACCCTAATTCAGCATCTGGATCAATCTCACCGCTGAAGCTAAAGGAATCAGGTATTCTTAATACCTCAACGTAGCCAGGGAAATAAGATATTGCCATATGAGAGTTATCACCTGATATACTAATATCGGTGATTCTTCTATCGCATATATGCGTGAACAGATTGATTAATTTGACATCCTTGGTTGAGATATCATAAATATAGAATCGCTTATTCGCGCCATACCCATTATTCCGGTCGTTTGGCGGCTGTCTGTCGTAGTAGCTCACGACGTATCGAGTACCATCCGGTGAAAATGCTCTATGTTCAACATTCCTGTAAATCGATTTTTGCCTGTTTGAGTTATGGGTGCTTAGTATATGGCTGATACTGAAGTTATGAGAAACAAACTTCATTCCCAATAATTTAAAGTAGATTCGTTCCAGTTCTTTATCTTGATCGAATGAATGATTATAGCCTAATCCACTCTGGCTTGAAAGTCTATTGTTGTCAATCATCGATTCTTGAGCGGGTGGTATATTATCGTGCTTTAAGGGCCGGTCAGTTGTTGATTGATCTTGATGCTTATTCTCATTTTCCGTCGCCAGCTTTTCCCATGTGTGAAACTCGCTCTTGGACTCATCGGGTCTCAAAAGGACGTTTTTGATATGCTCCTTCAGCGTGAAGGGACTTCTGGTCAAGTCTCTCCATTGTTGGCAAACTTGACCTGCTCTCAGGTAAGACTTGGGATCAAGGTCCAGAAAGACTAGCTTTATGATCTCCAGGGGCAAATGACATATATTGGTTGCCATGCTGGTGTCCGAGAGAAGAGGCTGGCACTAATTGAATACGTTGGATCGGTGTTTGTGGAATTCACTGGCCAGGAAATGGAGTCGAAGATCAAGAGTTACGCCCTATCGGTGGCCCGTACCTGTATCAACGAAGCCGTATGTCCCAAGCTAATGATGACCCCTCTCAGATCCAACATACGGCGATTGAGGTGTCATGTAATATGTAATATGTAACATGTACAAAACGGCACCAACGGGTTAGGGCTTGCCCTGCGGGTTGGTTCTCTCGGGATGATCTGATTCAGCCCCGAACTACACTGAGAAACGACCGTATTTCATTTTATTTTACGTCAGAGACACCATCCAGGTCTTCCGGCTTTTTCGGCTGATGTTCGCTCTCTAGGACGTTGAAGGCGTTTCTTTGATGTCAAAACTTCTCTTCATGTGCGTCTGTCCCCGAGAATCCGGTTAAGTAAAATGCCTGACATATGTACAAGCATTTCCCCTCTAAGTAATTAAAATGTAAAGCGATCTCCAAACTGCATTTAATATTTTTTTTGATTTCATAATTCATTTAAGTTAATGTGTAATCATCTGGCCTTAGCCCCTCTCCACTGTTTTAGTAGTATCTTTTCGAATGATGTCATGTCCCAAAAAACATTTCAACTTTTGTCATTGGGTCGATAAATTGTCAGTGCCCGTTGATGATTTATAGGAATTGATTATCTCACAATAATGACTATTTTTATAGCACGTAGTAATATGAGTAAGATTTCAAAATACCCATCATTATGATCTCCTGAGGAGAAAAATTGAGGGGAATTTTCTTCATCTGCTGTTGATAGCTTCCTTGGCCCCTACCTATTGGAGGCAGTTCAACCTACGTATAGCATAATAACTCAAGTACTAACATTCAGAATGGTAATAACTAAAACCTAGAAACTAAAACCGAGGAACATTATACCACAGCCCATGCTGAAATCTTACGGGGACCAAAGGTGTGAGTAACTCTCTTCAGTGTTTGGAGGCTAGAAGACTCGAATTCCATAGTATATTTATCAACTAATATTACATGCGAACGGGCTAATGGACTAAACATTCCTTTTGTTTGCCCAGCAGAAGAATAAAAATTTCGCATTTAATTTTGTCGCTAAGCACTATCATGATAGTACAGTCAACGAGCAAAACTGTTGTCTGCGGCCATATCCATTGGAAATCACGATTTCCCGTCCGATCAATCATAGTTAAGCCAATGAGAGCCTTCATAAGTACTACGGTGGGAGACCACGTGGGAACATAAGGTGCTGCAGTCTTTTTTAATACATTAATCGTTTATATTTTTATTAAAGAATGTTATACAGGTGTTGACACGGTAAAGTTGACAACATTACTTCGTAGCTTAAAACCCGTAGATCTGGTTTTTCGTGGGGTCTCCCAATCAGTACATAATTTACAAACAATTTGCCATGGCATGGGTTAGGTCTCTGTTTAACCACTCTGTCCTTCGCTGATAATAGAATACAAGGCTGATTTGATTATTCCAAGTAAGCCTAGTAAGCAATATTACCAATTGATTATATTGGATATATTCACGACATTCAGGCTGCACCACCCGAGGTGAGATTATCTCCAACCGAAATAAAGATGGATTGCCCTAGATTGGATAACAGTCCCAACTTATACGCCAGGACAAGGGTAAATGACAGAAGTATCTTTAGATTCTCCGCCTATTTGAGAGTATACGAGTGTTCCAGGGTATAGCAGCGATGTCTGAGATAGAGTAAATTACTGGGATTCCTTCGTACTCTGTACCATTATACTCTGGACAGGTAGAAGAACATTACTGAATTATGGACTTTATATTTATAAAAGCGATCAAAGTTATTGGACAGAAAGAAAAAAAACTAAAATAATCAGGAAGCAAGAAAAAACGGAGAAAAAGAAAGTGATTCTCTTATCGGCTTTGTGATTCCCATAGCAAATTTACCTATGTCTGCGGCCATATCCACTGGAAAGCACGATTTCCCGTCCGATCAATCATAGTTAATCCAGTGAGAGCCTTCATAAGTACTACGGTGGGAGACCACGTGGGAACATAAGGTGCTGCAGTCTTTTTTTATAAAACAAATCTTAAATAGTGGATTATAATTTTGTTTTTATTCTTCCAAGTTAGATATATCGAAAATATTCCAGCAAGACCTAAGAACCGCCCACTGGTAATATTTCTTCGTTTATGGCAGAACTCCCAATTGAGTGTTTTATACTAGAAGATGATCTGACATGCGCCTATTATAGGCTCATTTTGAATACATTCAAGAATCGGAGATGTAATACTATTAATCTTGCTGAAAGAATTTATCTCACGTATTTTTAAATAGATAAATATATTTAATGCGTTGAGGGCTGTTGCATCCAGGTTATTATACAATACCTGGATTTAATTTTGTAGACAGTTCAATATCAGTTATTCTGGGTTAGGGCTAATCGTTGTAATTTCTGATTTCCTGGTCCTTCTCTCGACTGATTGTAAGTAAGCCAGCCGTTCGTGGTTTGAATCAGCGCCAACGTATAATAAAGACAGCATAATATTTAATAAAATGGATAGTAACGGGTCTATATCAATGGTGATAACAAAGCCTGACTGGTCGTATTTTCACTTGGAATTGTAAGTATTGTTAAGTTTACAAGATGATTGTCTTTCTCTTTGTCTGAAAATATTTCGAAACCGTATGGAATACTAATAAACGTAATAGAATCCCCAGTACGTCAAAAGTACAACCCGTGGATCTCATCACCTGGAAGACGCTTTTAAATAAGTCACTTAGTCAGTATTTGGGTATCATGGGTCAAAGTATACATGTGGACATGATCCACCAGCTGGATCCTGATACCGCCAACCCATCGCAACGAGCCCAATTATGGATTCGAGTACCGCAACCTGATGCCGTAAAAGTGCGATCGGCTTTAAGTGGGTTTAGTTCAAGTATGGATTCGTTTAATGGTCATAAGGATGAAGTATTTTTAAGAGTAGTTAGGGCTTCTGAGTATTTGATAGGTGTTACGGGCCCCAGAAGATCCAATCCCGGATTTTAATCTGGCAGCCATGACCATAACCTTAAGCCTAAGAACGCTTAATTGCCGGTTAGGCTCTGTATTTATAGTATTTTAATAGATTATTTGTTAATTTTATAGGTTTTGTTTTAATAGTCATTTCATTTTTCAATTTCCATTCAACTACATTCTTATCGTATAACATCCGCAACGCTTGAAACATTATCCAACATTCGCTGGCGGGTGTTGTGTAGGAAAGCTCCGGAGCCAAAATTTTGCTTAGATTGCTTTCTAGCTTCATCATCCTTAATTTTTTCCTCGAGATCCTTTTTTGTTGATTCACTCACTCGTTCGCTTCGTGTAGATTCAAGCCTTTGGGCATCTTCTTGCATTTCCCGTAACTTCTGGGCCTTTTCTTCGGCAGTTAGTCTATGGCTTCTCGTGGATGATGATTCAGTACTTCGATTATGCTGTTGGGATTTGTGATCTCGTTCGTTTCTTTCGGTGGATGGTCTAGGTGATAGACTAGTATGACGTGGTCTTTTGTGTGGTCGGTCATGTTGATCACCACCTGGGCTATGATCTCGTCTTCTATCATTATCGTCTTTGCTGGAGCGGGTATCACGGTCTTTTCTGCCCTCGCCACGGTCATCGTGTCTGTTTCTTTCATGATCTCGGTTATCACGACGGCTTCTTTCGCGATCCCGATCTTCATGATGGCTTCTTTCACGATCCCGATCCTCACGGTAGCTTCTCTCACGATCTCTGTCGCTCCGATCGCTTCGTGTAAATGCGTTACTTTTTCTATCGTCGTGATGTTTCCTTTTATGGTCTCTGTCATCACGGGAGATTCTTTCGCGATCCCTGTCATCACGGTGGCATCTTTCACGATCTCTCTCATTACGGTGGCTTCTTTCACGATCTCTGTCATCACGGGAGATTCTTTCGCGATCCCTGTCATCACGGTGGCATCTTTCACGATCTCTCTCATTACGGTGGCTTCTTTCACGATCTCTGTCATCACGGTGGCTTCTTTCGCGATCCTTGTCATCTCGGTAGCGACTTCTGGAACTATCACGACGTCTGGAACTATCACGCTGTCTGGAACTTCTATCGTGATTATGATCCCTGTCGCTTATTTTGCGTGATGATGACGATACCGAATGTCTACTATCATTAGCCCCAGGATTTCGCTCACTCAAGGATTTTTGTATTAGCTGTTGTCGTTTTTGCTCCAGCGCCATCATAGGATCATGTCTTAATTTTGCCGAAAGGTCGGCACCTTCATTAACACCGGGTCGGCCCCTTGTGGTAGTAGTGGCTGAAGAAGAAGAAGAAGATGATGTATTTGCGGTATTGGCTAAGAAGCGTTCAACGCCGCCACCACCTAAGGCATTGAGGGCATTAGTATCCTTTTTGATTAATAATGAATCAATCCGCTTTTTACCCAACAAATATGCCTCGTCTTCATCAGTAGGGCCCAAGGTGTTATTACCAGATTCTGAGGCATCAGTCTTAGGAACGGCGTACATCCATTCAACACGGTCCACTTTGGGCTTTCGGCCACCATTACCCTGTAAGGCCAGAAGTTCGTTACGTTCACTCTCACGTTGGATTTCCTTTTGACGTTCAGCGATTTTCTTACGCTCCTCGATTGCTTCTTGTTCCTTAGCCCATACTTTGACTTGATTTTTCATAAGGCCAGGATGCCATGATTTCTTTAGATTAAGATCGCCAGGCATAATGAAAGATTTTTAAAGAAAGAAATAGGGATTCGTTTCAGTATATGTGTGATTAGGAAAAAGTTGAGTGTGGGTAGGTTCCTGATATATAGATGTTTTTGGAATAATTAATCAAGCTATATATCCAATTAGAATATGTCTTGGTAATTTACTGGTGGTTTTTTCCTTCCTTTAATTATCCCCGTTGATGGTTCCTTGGCTTAAATTTTGATTTTCTTCCTTTTCTTCGAGCGTTGGTTCGTGCACTTCAGCCACTCGATGGAACGCGTTTGAGAAGGTTGGGAGTTTGCGATAAGAATCAATGCTTTCTAAATTCTTTGAGATAAAGCTATTTCAGCTATATATATATACATTTATTTTTTTCAAAGAAAATCATCACTTCATCTATTTTAAATATCAATATTAATATATATATATATAGACCGTTTTACAATTCAGATTAGATCAAGTGTTTTTTTAGTCATCATGGACGAACACAAACGGTGGCATCCAAGCCAGACATTCAAAGATCTACAAATAATCTACCTGCAAACTAACAACTCATTGAAAACTAGACCAGTCGAGTACCGTAAAATGGATTCTTCCGCTAGTGCTCTAGATTCCCGTTCTCTTTCATTAAGGCTTCATATCATATAGATCTGGAGGACTCGTGCTCTAGCCACTGAAAGCAAACAAGGGGGAGAGAAAATCCCTGACAAAATCCAAACCAGGAGAATAAATCAACGGTTCCGAAAATTGACATTTTCATTTCACCAGCCGGGTTTGCGATCAACGAGGAAGAAGCTTTGAGTTTACCAATATATATATATACAAAGTATTTCTTAATGAGATCAAAAGGTGATTTACAGAACATTATTACTCAATGACACAAGAAAGAAAAATAACTAATGTCAAGACAAACAGAAGAAAACACAATGGAAATGCAAAACCCAACCTGAATCATAGTTAACCATGTGTCAATAGAGTGAGCGAGTGATACATATATAGAGTGAACGTCAATGTTGTGAGTACCGGTGTTTGAGGCCAAGCTAAGAAATATTCTCATAATCATCATCATTGCATTTCTACCTAGAGCTTCAGACCAAGCACGATGACAATTTCAATGGGGCAACACATATGAGAGTACTGTATCATCGAAATCGTCATCCCACTTGGCGACACATCAGAAGATATACATACAATCTGAAGGAAGGCCAAACGGAGCGCGTGGATCAGCTTACTATAAAGACGTGAATCGAGAAAATGGGCAAAGTCCCAGCGGATTATGTAAGGGACCGGCGCCTGCGCTGCTATCTTCTTTTTCCCAGAGGGTTCCTTAACTAGGTGGAAGTGGGCCATTTGAGGCTGAATATCTGACGTTGTGGTCCGTTTATTTGTTTTCTTTCTCTTTTGTGTCTTACTGATTGCTCTGAGGGACCCACCCGCCAGCCCACAAGTAGCTAAATGGGTATATTCGGGTGCCTGGTTGCCCGGGTAACGGGGGCAGATTGCGTGAGAGTATGTGGACGCTGGGCCTAAAGCTGAAACATCGAAACGCTGAAATGCTGAAACGGCCAGAAAAATGAAATCCAAAAACAGAAAAAACAGAAAAAAACAAAAAAAAACAAGCTTCAAAAGACCCGGTGACGTAAGCGCAGAACAATCAGGCATTGTTCGCCTCAGCGTCCCTGAATTTCCCTCGTTTAATCTGCAGAGACTAATCGCATCCAGCGTGTGCCAAGCCCTCAGCGCACCACCGGAATCCACGCGGCATGCTGGCGGTCTCGCTTTCTCCGTGCCTTCCGGATCAACGCCCTGCTGTGTCGCTCGAGACATATTCCAGAGGAATTGGTAATAATAATCGTAATTAAAATGGAGCCTAGAATGAAACCACCATGAAATAAAATAAAAATACTCATTAAACAACTTCTATATACATATATACATATATACACATACAACTCTAATTATACATCACAGAAATCCCTAAGCCAAAACACCGTTTTGCCTTTCAAAAATATGATTTCATCTAGTCAAAGAAATATAAAAATCAATCTTTTGACAAAATAATTAAACATTAATCTACTCAGCTATAGCCTCCTTTTTCTTCTTACCAAATAGACCCCTCTTCTTCTTCTCGGCCGCTGGCGCTGACATGGGTTTGGAGTATTGTTCATAATCACCAACGTTAATCGCCTGTTGGACTTCCTCGCCACGACGAGCGTAAGCATAAGGATTAGAGTCGAACGAAGCAAAACTTTGGAAGTTTTCACGCACTTGCCATCCTAACTTGGGCGTCTCGATCTCATCTCTTACGCGTTCGTCGCCAGTACAAGAGTATTCAAATGCCCGAATGGTATCCAAGGGTCTCTCATTACGGGCTCTAGTCGGGTTATTATAATCCACAGTGGGGATATGGTTCCCAAATACATCTCGCAAGTTGGGATTAATATTAGATACGGAGGAAGTGGCATGATGGCCCATATTCTGAAACGGTTGTTCCTGGGTGACCGCCGAGAGAACAGGGTCATTTAATTTCGAGTCTCGCTTCCGGCGGTCATTGCCGGCTTGACTGGTATTATTACTAGCCGATTCTAACGCAGCGCTATTTTCGTCCTTGTTCTTCTTCTTGAAAAGACCCATTTTGTTTTATTTTTTTTGAGATCTGAA
>JAKTWC010000126.1:0-30746 GCA_030560865.1 Nadsonia starkeyi-henricii
CTTATGTTCCCACGTGGTCTCCCACCGTAGTACTTATGAAGGCTCTCACTGGCTTAACTATGATTGATCGGACGGGAAATCGTGCTTTCCAGTGGATATGGCCGCAGACAACGGTTTTGTTGAATGAACATTATATAGCGAGAAACCATTGTAAGAGACCCCACCAAAACGAATTTTGTTCTTGTTTTTTTGTTGAATTTCGTACAAACAATGGGTTGTTCTTGATTTAATATTAAATCACTCAACCTCCAAAGTCCACAGAGTTCATATCTCGTATCCAGAGCCTCTATACAAAAAAGAAGATTTGGAAAAACTCCACCAAAAAAACTAAGCTTCCAGAGTGGAAACAATGAATAATAAAAGAAGCAAAAGTGGTTAAATATAAAAGTAAAACTATGTGATTTAAAATAATATCATTAGGATGATAGTATAAATTTCCTTTTTTTTCCCTTCTATATTTAGGATTTTTATATCCTAATTCTTATTTCATTCAAATTCCTATTCATTCTCTCTAGTTTTCCTGTTAGTTTAAATATGTATTTTCTTCGGTTTAATAAAATTATTATTTTTTTTATTTTAAAAAACCCCCTAAGCCAAGAATCTAAATTTTCTAATTCATACCGATTGTACATTAGTCAGATTTAGTTCAAATAGGCCTTACTTGTTACCAAATGTCTATATACTTGGTGAGCCTAACAATCATATAATAACCAGATTTATAACTATCCAAGGGTCATTACTCTATTAAAAGTTGCATCTAATTTAATTTAAATATTCATATTCTAAAATAAAATATAGTTCGAGTATAGTTTCTCTGAGCATAACCTCTAATTGAAAGCTAAGCGGCTAAACGAAAATGAAGTGAGATGAACCTCGGCCCATGGCGGGCCCATGGCGGGCCCGGTTTCAACTTCAGTCAATTTAAAGTCTACCAGTGGCCCCAACAATAATATTAGAGATATAACGAGATTTTAACCACAAAAACTAAGGATAAAAACCATTAAACCATTAAAACACTTGTTCAGATACTAAAACCGCTTAGAATAAGGCGGAAAAACCGAAAGACGAGTGGTTAATTTGTGATCAAGGCTCGCATCCCAACCGTTTGGCCCACGAGATGCGATCGAGATCCATCTGCACCCAACACTATCTCATGCAGGATTGGAGGCTTGGCTGAGATCCTTAGAAACATACCATTTTTTCGGTGTCACTCACAGGTACTTTAACCCTGCCTCTTGCCAATTTTCTAATACTATATATCCATAATCTGCAACAATGGGATTAAGACAGAGAGTTATACCGGAGACCATCATCGAAGATGGTCATTTCAGTGAAAGTTTTGATTCTAAGAATCCACACCAGTTGTGCACTTTCGATCAACTTCCTGAATGGCAAAAAGATAACGAACATATTCATCATGGCTACGTTAGAGAAACCAACAGTTATTTGCAGAATTTGAAATCATTGCTTTATGTGCACAATGAGACCGTCAATATCTATTCACACCTGATTCCTGCTGTCTTTTTCGCTACTGTACTAGCTTGGTTTGCTCCAATCGAACAACTCTTTACCCTGAAACCCTCGATTACTGATATGTACTTCTTAAGACTCTTTCCCTTGGGTGCATTTTCATGCTTATTCCTATCTGCTACGTTTCACACGTTGAAATGTCACTCTCATGTCGTGGCATCATTTGGTAACTCTTTGGATTACCTTGGTATCACCTTTTTGATTTCTTCCTCCATGATCTCACTCACTCATTTCTCGCTACCTTCATTTCCTCATGATCACCCAAGTCACCCTACGATGTCAATGATTATGGAAACCTTGAGTGCCAATGCTCTATTTACCAGTATTACATTTAGCTTTGCCGTTCTATGTGCTGTGGTTTGCCTTCATCCTTCCTTCCGATTACCCCATTTCCGACCCTACCGAGCTACCATGTTCATCTTATTCGGCTTATCCGGTGTTTTACCGGTTTGCTATTCCTTGTTTGAATTTGGATTTGAACAGACTTGGCATAGAGCTCAATTAGGTTGGGTTTTGGCTGAGGGTTTGATCTATATTTTGGGTGCTGTAATTTATGCGCTGAGAATTCCTGAAAAGTTTAGCCCGGGTTTATACGACTATTTCGGGCACTCACATCAAATATTCCATTTTATGGTTGTAATCGCTGCCTTTTGCCACGCAAGGGCTTTATGGGGGTCTTATGAAATTTACAGACAAATTCATTCTTAAAGCAGAAAAATCAGTATTCATAAACTGGATGTAACCGTGGACCTATACTATAGACAGAACCAAGCCAGGTTATTCTATATTCTATTATATATTATATGAAACGTATTTAGATTAATTGATATTAAATTTTGTTTCGCGAGATTCTGAATAAGTTCTTAGCAATCTTCACTTGAACAAACTTCTTAGCGGCTTTCTCACCCTGAGTCATATATACAGCCCCCACCAGTGCCCTCAAGGCCCTCACACTATACTGATCCTTTCTAAGTTTTCTGGCCACACTTTCGGTTCTAATTTGTCGTTTAATACCCGTTTCCTTAGCCAATTTACGTAAGTTATTATACCCTTGAAGGTCCTGGGCACTATCAGTCAACAGGGAATCAAAGTCATGTCCGTTTTCCGTACCCACGGCAGCAGTTATATTGTTTTTATTAGATGATAGCAGTTCGGCAAGCTCTAGATTAAGGATAGCTTCACCCATAATAGCGTACTTCTCTGTTGGTATGCCCGGTGGACTCAGGGTTTGTTCCAGATCAGGACTGAGAATTTGTACCAAAATGGCCTTTGGTAACTGATGATCTTTACCAAGAAGCAATGTGAGCGATGAGTATGAATCTGACGAATACTTCTCCAAAAAGGCCTCAGTTTCCTTTTCGCTCTTGAAATTCCTTAATCCCTGATCCTCGGAGGTAAAATGTAGCTCATTATCGTAATGTCCGTAACTGTGAAATGATCGCCGTTGATGGTGGTGGTACTGTATTAGACCGACACTGGCCACTGCAGACCGAGCTAGTATAGAATTACGTTGAACATTTGCTATCATACCATTCAACGAACGTAATAATTGTCGATTTACTATACTCATGCTGCTTTGTATTTATTTATTTATTTATTTATGTATTACCCTTTGTAACTGTTTATCTCTTCATGGCAATTCAGACATAAAGCGTTCAGATAAGATTTGATGTTCTCACAATTTGTCCCAACGCCTGCATTTTTTTTTGATTTTTTGAGATTCATAGGTTAAAACATACCCTACCAAGCAACTTTAGTGCTATTAACTCTCTAATTACAAGAGATATATATTACTAAAATGGCACCTAAAACCAACTTAAACAAAGCAACTAGTGGGTCAGCTGGCACTGGTAATGCCCCTCCCAGTGGTAATGCCGAGGCCAAGCCTACAACGCCGCCTATCAAGGTGCCCAAGGCCTTTATTGTGCGACCCTCGACCTCTACCAATGCTAAATCATGTTTGAAAATCACTATGAACCCTGCCGTTATGAAGGCTCTCGGTATATCGGGTGGTGATTTGGTCATTATTTCCAAGGAGGGCGAAAAGGGTGTTACTGGTACTGTTGTACCCGGCGATAAGGGTAGCGAAATTAATATCGTCCTGGTGTCGAGAAATCTCAGAGATCTGGCTGGTATTTTACTTGGTGATAGAATTAAGATTGTCAAATATACTTCAAGGCCCGAAAATGCCGAATTGGTTAAGATCCATTCCACTATCCCTATCACAGATCCTACTAAGCTCGTTAGAGCTCTGACTGAAATTGGATTTCTATTACCTGGGTTAAAGTTCCAACTTGGAGATAGTACCGTAACTATTATTGATGCTGGTGAAGATGATGATGAAGAAGAAGAAGAAGAAGAAGAAGAAGAAGAAGAAGAAGAAGAAAGCGAGAGTGAAGACGAAGAAAATGATGATTTACCTAATATCCAAAGCTTGTCACTTAAAGAAAAGCATACTGCCATGATTACCGAATTTCCCGGATCCAACCTATTATGGACACCAGTTTACATGTGGTCTTTGGAATCCACACTTGAGTTTGTTTCCAAGAGAGCCCGTGTTAAGTACGATTTACCCCAATCTGTCACTTACGCCTCCATCGGTGGTCTCTCAGCTCAAATCAGTTTATTGAGATCTACCATTGAATTACCACTTCATCGTCCTAATCTTTTCAGTCATTTCGGTATTGCGCCTTCCCGCGGTGTTTTGTTACACGGACCCCCTGGTACCGGTAAAACCATGCTTTTAAGAGCTGTGGCCAATACATCCAACGCGCATGTACTCACCGTCAACGGTCCTTCTATTGTCTCCAAGTACTTGGGTGAAACTGAATCAGCTCTTAGAGGTATCTTTGAAGAAGCCAGAAAGTATCAACCTTCTATTATTTTCTTAGATGAAATCGATGCCCTTGTTCCCAGAAGAGATGAAGATTCTGATTCTTCCGAATCAAGGGTCGTCGCCACTCTGCTGACTTTGATGGACGGTATGTCCTCTACGGGTAAGTTGGTTATTGTGGGTGCTACTAATAGACCTAACGCCATTGACGCTGCCTTAAGACGTCCCGGTAGATTTGATCGTGAAGTCGAAATTGGTATCCCCGATCAAGATGCCAGATTAGATATTCTCAGTATTAATATGAAGAGAGTGCCCCATCACCTCAGTGAGGAGGAAATCAAGAGTGTGGCCGCCAGAACCCATGGTTATGTTGGTGCCGATTTAGGCGGTTTAGTTAGAGAGGCTGTGATGAAGACCATCCAACGTGCCCAATTATCCGTCGAAAAGTCTATTCAACTAACCCATAATGTCGAAGATGATGTTGTAAATGAATTCGATGGCCTCAAACTGGAAGAGCTGTTTGTAACTATTCCTGATTTTGAAAAGGCCCTCGTTGAAATTAGACCTAGTGCCATGAGAGAAATCTTTTTGGAATCGCCCAAGGTTTACTGGGCTGATATTGGTGGACAAGAAGATGTTAAGCAAAAGTTACGGGAAACTGTTGAATGGCCCTTACAACACCCTGAAACCTTTAAGAACCTGGGTATCCAACCACCCAAGGGTTTGCTTCTTTATGGTCCTCCTGGTTGTTCAAAGACGCTAACTGCCAAGGCTCTTGCCACCGAAGCTGGCCTCAATTTCTTAGCCGTTAAGGGCCCCGAACTCTTCAACAAGTTTGTCGGTGAATCAGAACGTGCCGTTAGAGAGATCTTTAGAAAGGCCAGAGCTGCTTCTCCTTCAATTATTTTCTTTGATGAAATCGATGCCTTAAGTGGTGCTAGAAGTGAAGGTGGTAGTGAAGGTAGTAGTGACCGTGTCTTAACATCGTTACTCACTGAAATGGACGGTATTGAGGATCTTACCGGTGTAACAATCTTGGCTGCTACCAATAGACCTGAAATTATCGACTCGGCTTTACTGAGACCTGGTAGATTAGACAGAGTTGTATACGTTGGTCCCCCTGATCTTGCCACTAGAAAGCAAATCTTGACCATTAGAACTAAGAAGATGACCCTTGGCGATGATGTCGATCTTGACTATTTGGCCAAGGTTACAGAAGGCTGTTCCGGTGCTGAAGTCGTTCAATTATGCCAAGAAGCCGGCCTGGAAGCGATGAAGTGCAATGTCGAAGCTGAAAGAGTTGAAATGAGCCACTTTGATGAAGCTGCCAATAATATTCAAAGAAATATTACGCCAGAGATGATCGAATTCTACCTTGATTGGGCTGCTCAAAGACTCTCCAATTAGAAAAATGACCAATTTCTTATGTACCATAGATTAAATTATAGATGAACATTTTATTATTATGTAATATATGTCTTTATCTACTACTACCCTTTTTTTTCTTTTCTTTTGTATAATAAATAATATGGAAAGAAAACGAGTTTATACATTATTATCAATAATCACTAGGCTCTTTGACCCCACGATTGCAATCCTTTTACCCCACCTGGCGGATGCCACAACCTGTGTTAACGAATGAGTTAATGTATTTGATAATCCAGGTACGCTTGTATCAGTCACTCTGACTATACTACTGGATGCATTTGTAATTTTACCAGATCTGTCAACCGAGAAAGTGGAGTTCCCTCCTGTCTTTAAGATCGAGAAGCTACCTTCTCTATGAGGATTAATATACTCTGGACCATTGGTGGGGCTATTAATATCATAACTTTTCCACCATCCATTACCAACTACCAGAATATCACCGTTTTCCGTCTCTGTGACATCCTTTATGGAAGGGCCACCACCGGAACCTAAACAACAACCTACCACACCGGGAAAGATTGTGCATATCCAGACATTATTCTTCCAATCCAGAATACGTACTTTATTGCCCGCTTCCAAAATCAGTACTTTATCATTATCAGTACCAAGAAACTTAACAATTTTACCGGCACCGCCTAGTGGGTATAAACTAGGCTCTCCATTAAACCATATCAACAGTATTTGGTCATCACCCGTCGAAGCTACCACCCCATTGGTAGTAATGTCTATGGAGTTAATATAGTCTGAGTGTCCTGATTGCTCACCGAGGGTCAATACTTGAGAAGTAGAGATCTTTATTATTGACAGCGCCGTGCCGTCGTACCCCGCAACTAAATAGTCTCCCGAGACAGCCACCATTATTACCTCTTGACCTAAATCATAAGAACTCGAACTTATAGATTTGGTGCGAGTAGTATTACATTCGGTGTCTTTTAATGGATCTTCAATGATTATCGCAGATGCCAGGGAATCCGCTGATTTGTATATAGTTAGGCCAGAATGGCTGCCAATAGCGATTACATCCGAAGAACAAGCCATGCATTCACCCGAAACACTAATATCATAAACATCTACGCCTTCTAAGGGTGATTTTAAGACCAATGGGCTAAGTATGACCACATATATTCTAATAAAGTTACATAAACTAAATAGATTAAATCAATTAAATAATATTTTGACCACCTAAGCTCTACAGACGCCAATCCTAATGCGTCTCGTAGGCCACTAAGCGGCACCTTCTCCCAGCTGGCGCTTAGTTGTGGGTTTCAGGGGTACGTACATACGCCAAGTGTAAACAAAGCATCTTTGAAATTGACACTAAATCAAGTTTATAGCGATTTGAACCATCAACCGGCACGCTATATTGCTGAAAACAAACCTACAAATGAGTGAAGATACGGCAGAAATGCCCCCACTCTTGATAGGCCCCGAACCACCGATTTATCAGTGTAATAATAGCCCGGACGGTATCTCTGATAGCAAAAACCAAACTGAAGTAGGCATCACGGACAGAAGTGACCTCGACAATGTTAACGCCACAATACAGAAAAAAGAATCAGAACAAGATCTGGGCCTGCTAGCTGATATTTTAGTTAAAAAGCCCTATGTTTCATCAGCTAGGCAACAACCTCTACCGGCCTGTAACTGCTTACTTACAATAATACCCAAAGCTATCGCTGATTCGCCAGACACCAATGCACCCACAATAAATACTGGTACGCTAGATAGTGATGCCAAATGTGAGCATTTTTTGGCATCAACTAGGCTTATCGCTGATCTCAAACTGGATTTGTTTATGGCGGGCGAGGCTAATCAGTTACTCCTGAGTCAGTACAATCGACAAATTGAGGAAATGTCTAGCGCAATCGTGCAACTGACCAACAAAGTGAGCACTATGACTTCTCAACTTGAGAGCAAATATATTGAAAACCAGGATATACTTGAGCACAATAATGATCTGATAGAACAACTTACTTCACTAAACGAGAGGGCGACATTGGCCGAAGTGAAAATATCGGAGCTTGAGTCTGATCTGATAGAGGAAAGGGAAAATAATGAGAAGCTCTCTCTATGTAAGGTGCGTATGCTCAAGCTTGAAGAAAAATTACAACTTCTCAAACAAGAACATGAGTACGAACTCTACGAAGGGTCATTGTTAAGAAAGAACGAATTCCAGTATAAACGACGGGAAAGAAATTTGGAAAGATGGATCGATATGCTTTCCAAAGATAACGATAGACTCAAGGAAAATAATGAATCCAAAAAACCTATATATGATGATGATGACACTTTTGACGAGAACTGTGATATTTACTCTGGAAGCAATGACCGTTTAACTACCACACTAGGTACCACGTCGATATCTAATAACAAGAGAAAAAGTAGTGTGTCAAGAAATAGATCGCATTCGCAAGCGTCTTCGGTGACTGCAGAAAATAGTATTTTAGTCAAAGAGTTGGATGCCACCAAGGATCGACTTAAGCAACTGGAAATGATACTCTTGCACGAAAATTCCAATACGCAACCCAATAAACTACGACAAGCTAAGAGTTTATATACCTTAAATTCAAAATCTAGAAATTCTCTATTTAAGGACTATATTCAGGAAAATCATGAATTCCAGGATGAATATGATCCTAATAGTTCAAACGAATACCAAGACAGGTACACACCAAGATCCAAGACATTCAACTCTAATAACGATAAAAGCCGATGGAACAACCCAATACAGTTCAAACGCTCTTTACCTAATTTAAGTTTTAATCGTCTCGATGACCAAAATTCTGACACGTTTGAAGAGGAAACTTACAGCCCGCCTTATACTCCCGCACCCACCACTCCTGTACATAGCGAAAATTTCACAATGGAGAGCACTTCAGGAGATCATAGTGAGGGTGATATTCGAGTGAGTAAACGGAGAGCTTCAAAAGTCAATGATTTTCAGAAAAATGTGCATAAGAAGTTTGAAAACGACAAAAAAGGGGACAATAATGCAGGCCATGACTCCCCTGAAGATGAACCCGAGGATTACTTCTCATCACAGCAAGTTGTAAGAGAAACCGTCAATGATAATATACCCACTGAAGGCGACTACGTAAACCCAGTAGTGCCATCTACTGACTACGAGGCTTTCAGCGCCCAACTGAAACCTAGGCTATACCGATCGACATCTCATGAAAGTATTCTGTCAACCTTTTCTACAGTCCATAAAGCCCCATATCGTGCTTCCTTTTACAACCCAGCCAGCCATTTAACAGCCTACGCCACGCCGATTACTACCACATCAAGTCTTACTGCATCATCATCTATAATAGGCACGGTCAGTAAATCAAATATTGCAACGGGAAGCAACAGTAAACCAGAAAATGGTTCAGCAAGCCGATATCTATCTAGCAGGTTTCTATTAAACACATCAACTATCACATCGACCGGAGATAATGATTCTTCAAACGTTGATGCTAGACACACGACTTTAAATGCCGGTGATGGCAATATTAACAATCGGAACTACTCTGCTGAAAGTAATACTGAGCGTACGAGTGCTTATAAGGCCATGTCAGCACAACGAGCCATTTCTATGCCTATCGTAATGCCAAACAGTCGTAACGACGGGCCTATACCATCAACTGCGGCGCCAAACACCTACCGATGGACTTCTATCTTATCAAAATTCAGTTTAACTAAACCTACATTGTCTACAAATGAGTCTATTCCGGCGACATCAGCAGATCGGTCGGGCCCTATCAACGACGTAATCTACGAGACTGATAACGAAAATGAACAAGCACCCAGTGCCAGTGCCAGTGCCAGTGCCAATGACAATAATACTAATGTCAACTTACTAAGATCAGCCAGCACGGACTCATCCCTGGGGCCAAACGGCCCAAATAGTGACGCTAATGGTATATACTCGCGACCTAAATTTTCCCATAGACGTGTTGTATCGTCCAAGATCTCACACGCGGCTTTGCAGGATGCTTTGGACGACGTGGGCCAAGAACGACCAAACTGAGCGCAGAATGTTGCGTTTTTTATCAGGACACTTTGGCGTGAGACAGGACCTGTTTTTTATTTTAGCTAGGGTTTTTTTCAGTTTAGTTTATTGTATGGATCTGTATTTTGAAAATAGAAAAGTCCGTATTTATTGGCGTACGAGTACAAAGCCGACGGGACGATTCGCGCCGTCTGCCCTGCATGAACGATAAGCGACTCGCTTTGATGCCGGATCGTCTTTTTCTCTTTTCGATCCCGCCGGCTGAGGAGGGCCTGCCGTCGCTTTCTTTTCTCTTACTCCCTTTCTCCCCTATTGTATCCCACCTGGAGATATATCCGTATTTATATCTGTATAAATACAACTATTCACACTCTTTAAATAATGACCTGCAATATCCTCAAACTGCCCGGCTCGAGGACTATCTTTTACGGCACTTTCATCCATACCCCTGAACTTGGTGAACTTGAGATTCTCCCCACATGCAGTATCGGGGTTGATATCGACGGTAGAATCAAGTTTATCGAGCGGAATACCACCGCTCAACAGTGTATTTCCAAATATGGAGAATACTGGGCCCATGCCAAGATAGTCGAGACTTTAAAACCCACTTCTTTCTTCTTTCCTGGCTTTTTTGATACCCATATCCATGCACCTCAATTTCCCAATAATGGTATCTTTGGCAACACCACTTTGCTGGACTGGCTATCCACTTATACATTCCCCTTAGAGGCCTCATTATCCGACACAGAAATAGCTAAACACATTTATCATACGTGCGTTGAGCGTACTTTAAGCCATGGTACCACTACTGCTTCTTACTTTGCTACGATTCACGTTGAGGCTACCAAAATTCTGGCTGATCTGGCCTTAAAATTAGGTCAAAGAGCCCTGATCGGTCGCGTGTGTATGGATCAAAACACGCCCGACTACTACCGTCATAAATCCGTCAAGGAAGCCCACGACGCCGATCTGGCGGTTATAAATTACATTAATGAAATAGATACAGACAATGAATTCATTGCCCCGATTCTCACCCCTCGGTTTGCGCCCTCCTGCTCGATGGAAGTAATGAAAATGCAAGGCAAGTTAGCAAAAGATTACGATATCCGTGTCCAAACTCATATCAGTGAAAATTCCAGGGAAATAGAATGGGTAGGAGAATTATTCCCCGAGTGTGAGGGTTATGCGGACGTTTATCGTCAAGCGGGCCTCTTGACCAAGAAAACTATTTTGGCCCATGCTATTCATCTTACACAAAAGGAAAAGGATATGGTCAAAGAGCACCAATGTGGCATTTCACATTGTCCTATTTCAAATTCATCGATTACCTCCGGTGAATGCCCCGTTAAGGATCTCTTACGTCAAAATATTAAGGTGGGTCTTGGCACTGACGTTTCTGGCGGGTTTGCGCCCTCGATCTTAGTCTCAGCGCGTCAAGCATTGCTAGTCTCCCGTCATATCGCCATGAAGTCAGGTAAAGAGGAAGATAAATTAACTATTGAAGAAGTCCTCTGGTTGGCTACACTGGGCGGTGCTCAAACTTGTGATGTTGCTGATCGCGGTACCTTTGAAATCGGTAGCCAATTCGATGCTCAAATGATTGAGTTGGAAACCAAGGGATCGCAAGTCGATGTATTCGACTGGCAACAACCCTTGAATGGAAACTCCAAAATCCTTCATTCTAATTTAGATCCAAAGTTTGATCCCACTCGCTCTGATAACTACAATTTTGGTCGTATGAATGATCTGGTGGCCAAATGGTTGTTTAATGGTGATGATAGAAATACTACGGCTGTCTGGGTAGCTGGTAGGTGTGTAGTGGATAAGAGCCTATAATTTACACTTAATTTTAGAACAACTCTAGATTTTTACTACAGTAATAGAATATTTATTTTTAACACATATTTCGAACCCATCATTACACGCAATCTTATTTTCTTTCTTTTCCCAGAAGATGCCAAAAAAACAAACAAAAAAACACACGTCGCGTTAGTCGCGTCACACGCAGAATTCACGTGATTAAACGCGTCATTTGTTTATGATGCAGAGATCCTCATTATTTTCTGTGAACGCGATAGAAAAAATCAAACATTCGATTTCACGGTTCACTTTGCCGAAATATATTAAATAACGCTCTGATTTTATTTGAATTCAGTATTTAGTTTATTAAGTTAAATATCTGAAAGAAATAAAATCTCTTTGTACGGTTATTTTTGTTAATAATGACGTTAAATAATACTGAAATCTCGGCTAAGGAGAGTACAACCACCGCAAATAACGCTAGAAAGGTGTATTCACGCGCCAACCTGAAACACACTAAGCTGGATGAAGATAAAACTCTGAATGCAAACATAGCTAAGGATATTGCGGACGATAGTTCTGATAGTAATTCAAGTGAAGAAGAAAGCTCAGTTCCGAACAAAAAATTATCAGAAATAAATGAACATGATCAAGGTAACTCAGATGATGATGATGATGATGATGATATTCTAAGGTCCACTACTCCACCAGTTGAGTCAGTTACTGATGATACTCCTTTGACACCTCGTTCCAGAGTTCAGAAATTATTGCTGGGGTTCAAAGATGATGACGAGGACGACAGTGATGACTCAGATGCTGAATTAGATCTAAGCCAGATTAGAAAAGATTTTGGTACTAGAGAAGGCACGACTAAATATTATGAATCGGCTAAACTAGCCTTTAAATACCGGGAAAAGGAATCATCCGTTTCGTCAAAAGCCACCAGTAACGGGAATCTAGCAGCTAGACTGAAAGCCGCCTCGGAAGGCACAAGCGATCTTGTATCTAGCCCTTTACTTGATTCTAGACAAAGTCACTCATCATCATTTTTAATGGGGGGTAAATTACACAATAGTATCAGTGATGTTGATAGTGATAGTGAGGCTGAAATTGTAATTCCGATATTGCCAGCTCGCAAACCCATTATTGCTTTGGAACAAGATCCGAAAGAGACTGAATTGAAGTCAGCGGAAGAGAGACCCATGCGGGAGGCAGATATTTCTGATAATTACACGACACCCTTAGTGACACCATTCAGTATACAGGATGACCAAGATATGGAGAATGATGACGATAATAGCCAATTGGAGAAACCACAACACCCACAATCCCCTAATAGTATTGACAGAGAATCTGATGCCGGTAATGCCGATGCGGATGCCGATGCCGATGCCGATGATGAGGACGAGGTTGTGTTTAGAAAACCGCGCGTTAGAAATGCAATCACCCCACCGCCATTGCTCGAGAGCGACTCCGAAGAAGCCATCGCCAGTGAGCCGACCTCTATTACCACACCTTCAGAACCCTTAACTCGAGAACAGCGAATCCGCAACCTGGCTGAGAAAAAACGCCGTGAACGTGAATTGGAAAATAAGAACAAAGATGACGAAGAAGAAGAATATGAAAATGATGATAACATGTCCGATGATGGAAGATACCAGAGTGATGCTGAAATGGGCAAATCAGTATCTTCTCAGCCAACAACACAAAGATCCAAAAAGGTAAGCATTAATAGAAGCAATGTTTAAAAATGTTTTTCATCTTAATATTATACTAACAGTGTTTATATATATATAGGCTTCTAAGAAGGAATTAGAGGAAAGTGAACGTACAATGCAGAAGATTCACCGTTCTTTACAACTAGCGCCCAAAGTTGAAACCAAAGCTGCTATGACAGTGAATGATTTCATCAGTAAGTTTAACAAAAAGGGTAAACGGAATGTTAAACAGGAACCCAGTTTGAACAACGTCGCTAAAGTTTTACCTAAACCCGCTGCTATGCCAGAACCCCCTAAGTTAATCGAACAACAGGAGCTGGACTTTTTGCCTCAAAAGGTGCAAGACTCTAATTTCACAGACACGGTAATTGTTGATCAAAGTCAAGCGAATGTAGAAAACCCACAACTTCTCATGCCAGCCTTTGATATTCTCTCTGAAGATGATGGTAATAGTGGCAACCACACTGGAAATGAATCCGATTCGTCAATGGTTCCCCAAATCAAAATAATGCCTACGACTCCCTCGAAAAATTCAATGAGGGATAGTTCTGATATAGGTATCCAACGTACGCCAAATGGCAGATCGCCATCGGCTATCAAACCAACCACTATGGGAAGTAATGATCAAATTGAAAAGAAATTAAAGAAAATGAATTTGTTAATGACACCACGTAGAGTTTCCAGTTATCTTGAAGCTCGCAGACTCGTCAAGAGCCCGAATGGTCGATCTGATAAATCAGATTTAGACCTGGGATCCGATTCTGAATCAGACTCGGACCTAGAGGTAGTACCCACTACTGAGCTTGACCAGAAACCCGCCGTGTTTAGAAAGTTGGAAATGTTGTCGGGAAAGAGGATACATCAGGATCAACCGGCAAAGAATGGGGTATCGTCTTTTTTGAATAACCCTGGCGACAAGGCAAATAAAAAGAAAACATTGAAGGATCTTAAGTTGGAGTTAGGTGAGAAGTTAAGACAACAAGTCATCGCTGAACGTAAGGAAAAAATCGATGCGATCAAGGCCCGGGGTGGATATGTTGAAGATAAAGAAAACTTTGATTCTACTGATAAAATCGTCGAAAGTCTCTTGGAACATGAGATGAGAAAGAATGAGGAATTGAAAAGAAAAGAAATGGGAAAGTTTGTGAAAAAGCGGGAGTTCTTTGATGATGAAGAAGAAGGTGATGATGAAGACTGGATGGATGATGTTGAAGGTAAATCGAAAGAAATCAGTGATTCTGAATTCATTGAAAAGGAAGCTGAAGCTGAAGATGAGGTTATGGACAGTGATTACGGCAATGAAGACGATGATCAATCCGACGCGGTAAATTCCGATATGAACGACAGTGAAAGTGAAAATGATGAAGATGATAACAGTGATGAAAATTCGGCCAGCGAGGCTGAACTGGAAGTTCCATCGAGTCAGACGCCTGCCCACTTCAATGAAAATGAAGATGACGAGGAGATCAATACTTTCAAGCGAGTAAAGGCGAAACGTGCTCGGAAGGTCTTTAGTGATGATGAGGGCGAAGAGGATATGGTGATTAAAGCCACTCAGTTGGCGGATGATGACGATAAAAGTTTGCACTCTAGTGAATCAACTGGTCTTCCGCAGTTTTTTGTGGCCACCGATCCTCAAACTGCTACCAAAACCAAGGAAGATAATGATGAAGAATCAGAATATGCATTAAGCAATTTGAGAGATCATAACCAACAAGTCTTTGGCTACAATAAGAACAAGTCATTGTTATCACAGCAAATGGCTGGAGAGGGTGACGATAATAATAATTCAAATTCCAGTTTAAATTCATTGAGTAATCATAGAAATGAAGAAAGATTTCAGAGGAGAGCAAGTCACCAAATTTCAGATACGCAATCTGCATTCCTTAAACCGCATAATCTTTTCATGCCTACTCAGTTATCACAATTTTCGGATCCATCACAAGATGATAACGTGATTATGAATGAGCTGAGCACTCAAGCCGATGATGAAAACAACGATAGTGAGAATTACAAAACTGCCGTGTCAAACTTCATCGATCGCTTCGATGATGAGCAAACCCAAGTAGATTCAGATGAAGTCAGCCATGGAAAGAAAAAGTTTTTGCTGCGGAAGAAATTGTCAGTTATTGAAGAAACTAAGACATACATGATTACTGCCACAAAGAACAAATTGACGTCTAAGAAGGAACGTCAATTCAATAAGAAGACAAGTGCAGCACGTGGTATTGTTGATGAAGAAGCCTTTGAATCAGAAGATGAATATGCTGGTATTGGTGGCGCTTCTGATGATAATTCTGAGGATGAAGTCGATTCTGAGGTTGAAAGAATGATGAATGATGAAAATGATGAAAAGGTCAACAAGACTGATGTCTTGCAAAAGCACGCTGAGTTTGAACTTCAGAAGGATCAAGATGATATCTCCAAATTACTTGACGATGTCAATGGCGGGTTTCGTCGTAAGAGAACTAATATCGGTCTATTTGATTTAAGTTCGGATGACGAAGATATAACTACTTATGGGTCCAAACGAGAAAGAGCACGTAAGAGAGAGAGATTACTGAAACGCAGAAAGGAGAATATGTTGAATGCTAATGATAAGTTAAGTGTTTTAGCGAGTAATCCTAAAGCGAATGCCTTTGTGGATGCTATCGCTGACGTGGACGGTGATAACGCTCTAAGCAAGTACCTGGTTCATCTTCAACCTGAGGATGATGAAGAAGAAGAAGAGGAAGAAAGTGAAGACGAAGGAGAAATGGCTGTGATTAACGAAAACGATAAAGAAGAAGTGAGCGGACCCGAAGCTGGGTTTAATGTGGAGCTTGAGGAAACCCAAAGAATTGATTGTGTTTCACCTAATGATGAATCATTCATGCCAATTACCAGTATGTCAAGAATGACCAATCAGTCTATTTCCATTACAAGCACCACTCAGACGACAAAGACAATCAAGACTAAGACTATTGGACTTAAACGTCAAACGATATCCAAGGAAAAGCTCACTCGACACGTTCGTAGTCAACTTTCGGAAATTTTCGCCGAAGATCACGAATTGGGCAACGATAATGAAGAAGAGGATGACAAGCAAATAAATGACGGTGGTTATTACAAGGCCAGACTATATGACGAGGACGAATCGACTCAATTATTGAATAGCCGCGAGAGCACAGTATTTGAGGACGCCGTTAACGAAAACTCGGATAGTGATTTGAATGATTTGGATAATAATGATGATTTGGCATTTACTAGTAACGCTGACCCATTATTACGACATTTAGCGCTTCGTCGTGATCGTAAACGAAACCTTAAGCATATTGACTCCCTAGCCTCGTTGAGTCAAGATCGATCCATGGCTCCCACTCAATTGATTGAAGACGATAACATGTTATCTGTAATGCCTTCAATGTTACCAATCAAGCGAGTGACATCGTCGTTCCGAATGACGTCTATGACTTCGATAAATGGTGCACCTTTGGATGAAACGGCCAAAAAGGAAATCGTAATGAGTATCTCGAATAAAGCGCCCACTTCGAAGAACAGTATTATGACCAAAGGTATTAGAAATCTGGGTAAAACTGGCGGTGGCAGTAATTCCATGAATAAGCGGACCGGTATTGTGGGCTTAAAGCGGAATAAGGTCACAAAATCATCATCGGCAAAGCTCGATGGTACTAATACTTTGAGTGGAAATCGTAGTGGTCTTTTGAAATCTATCAACCAAAGTGGTATGTTCTCATAGAACCTTTATTAGTTTATATATATATATTTAATTATTTTAAGTTTTGGTATATTTTAAGTTTTGGTATATTTTAAGTTTTGATATTTTCAACAGAATAAAGAATGCGATCAATATATCCTAACTAACAAATGCACGTCACAAAAGCTGATCCATACACTTTAAAAAAAAACGGAGATGAGACTAGGGGTAAGTCAAGTATATAAACAAATAAATCCAAAAAAGTAAATGAGTCCAAAAGTTTTTTTCCAAAAATTCAATAAATAATTCATAATTTAGATTAGAATTAGAACCATTAAGAAGCTCGCCTTTTTTCATTTTTTTTTCCTTACTATTTATTATTTTTTCTTTTCTTTTAAAAGAAGGCGATCTTTATCTTAAATAAATCCACCACCGCCAGATCCGCCACCGAATCCGCCACCGAATCCACCACCAAATCCGCCACTATCCCCACTACTAAATCTATTCCCACTACTACCTGGGCCAAATAGATTGCCGCCTAGTTTACCATTACCGAAAGAATGATCTTCTTCCAAGCCAGGTCCTAAACCGGCGAGACCACCCATTGGGGGGGCCCCTCGTCGATTGGGTCCCCCGGGGCCCAGGGGCCCACTGGGGGTAACGGGATCCCAACGGGCGCCTATGGGATTTATCAAACTATTATCTTCGGGATAGTCGGAATCAGCAAATGACGATTCTATGTCAGTGAGTAAAGGGTACATTCCGGGGTGATTGCCGGGATTTCTAGATGATGATGGTTGTGATGATTCACCTACACGAGGACCAGCGCCGGGTAGAGATGGGGGGTTAAGATCGCCTGAACCGATATTAGGGAACGAGGGACGATTGGCCGCCGAAGAAGGCGGCGGGAGGGGCTTGAATACTTGATTCATCTGATATTCATCATCGAATCCGGGTGGGATAAGGTCTCCCGAGGGTGTGGACATACGAGGCTTTTTATTATTATTCAATAGACCAGACGGGAAATTTAGTTTGATATCCGTAGAATCAGAGATATTAGAACGGAATGATTTTCTTTGATTTTCACCCATAAAAGGGGATGATGAGATTGAATCCGATTGAGAGGGTTCTGAAGTGGATTGTTCTTTGATTGGTAAATTTAATTTGGCGACTATAGTAGTATTAATCCGTGAAAGCAAGGCGTAAATTTTATCAATTGATAAAAAGTATTTCAGGATAGAATTATTTTTAATTAACACCATAAGTTCTTCTGCTATCTTGTGGCTATCATGTTCCGAGGGCGATGGCGTTCTCTGATAGGAGGCAAGGGCGTCTAATTGTCGTATTTTATTAAATGTTTGATTATAGCGTTTTAAATTCAAATTCAAATCATTTTCAAAATTAGGCGTGCCAGGCATAGAAGAGCTGAGTGAGGATGTATAACCGGAGGGGCTATCAGCGGGCGAGGAAGCAAAATTCAATGCAACCAGACTAGAATTTGACGAATTGGTGGGGAGTTTATCGGTGGAGGGATCATCAGAAGTCTTTGTGGACTTGAAATATTCGAAAATATCAATAAATACCGATGTTTCATTAATTTTATTGAATATGGCACTGACCGAGACTATATCGGTGCCTAATTTGGACAGCACAATTACCAACGGGCGAAAGTGAGGTAGGGACTGCGAGCGGGATGATGAGGGTGATGAGGGTGATGAGGATGATGGCAAAGGCGCCGAGGAGACCAAATCATAACGGAATCCATAATAGTTTGGACCGGTCTTACACCAGTCCTCGCTCAATTGCGTACCGGACTCATCCACGCTACCCTCCACTCGGTAGCCATCCACGAATTGCCCCGTGAGCGCCAGGTGAACAAACAAGGCCAGGGCATCAAACTCATTGGTAATCTGGGCCGCCGCTGGGCATTTCTCGATCAGCTCGATCAATTGGGCCAATTCGGGGGTGTTTTCGTGTTGATTAAACATTTGCGATTCTAGTTCCGCTTAAAACAGGTAGTATTATAACGTTGGGGGCGTGTCAATTGCAATTGTTGCGGCAAAAGCTGGCTTTTTGGTTGCTGAGTTCTGAAGAAGACTCCCAAAATAGACGTGATGCAACACGATAAGATAACAATCCAGCCGGGTGGACCCACCAGCCAGCGCACGTGACACATATATCCCCCCGCCGCGCCGCCCCCCTGCCAGGACAAAGCCCTAACCCGTTTGGTCCCAGCGGGGGTCACCCGGCCGTCGCCCCGCCGGCGGCCCGCCGCGTCGCCTCCCAGCGGGCGTCGAGTATAAATACCCCCGGGGGCCCTTAGTCTTCTTTCAACTTTCTTCCCTCTTTTTTTCCCCTTTCCTCATACTTACCTGAAAATGTTATCGGAGCTCATAAATTCCTGGTAACCAGTCTGCTTGTTTGCATTGCACATCGCCGAACACAGTGGGCTGCTGAATTGTACAATGTTGTGCAATTCAGGTTTTGTAATTTTTGATTTCCTGCCACATTGTTGCCCTCAGTGTGTTCTGTTTGCGATGGTGTGGCATATACCGAGTAGATTTCATTTTCTGTCGGTAGTATGAGGAAAGAGTTAATAGCCGATGTATAACGTGTAGTTGTAAGATTGATGCAATGATTGATTTAAGTTATTGGCTTAATCATTGAATCAACGTTGTGACTGTGCGCCAAGTCAGCTATAAGTCTCTTGTGTTTTTTTACACACTCTTTTTTTCTTTTGGACGTATACGCCTGGTGGCTTGTATTTTTGAAAGATCAAAACAGTGAAAATGAAATGGGAAATGTGTATAGATGTAAAGATTAATGCAACGTAGGAGTTATAATCTATCACTCGAGCAAGGAAGCTATTATGATGGGTTCACCATGTCCCCCATGGACAGCGCCATCTAGTGATGATCAAAATTTCCAAAGTACTTAAGGTAATTTCAAGCTGAGAAAAAGTAGACCGCTTCGAGGATAAGAATAAGCTTATAATTATTGTAGCTTTAATATGGATGAAAGCTTAGTAAGCATCACGAAAAGCAATTTAGTTAGCTGGAATAACATCATATATGAGGAATAATAAATAAGAATCGATTCAACTAATTTTAAAAGACATGAAAATATAAATAAAAACTATAACTCGTCTCTGGCCATCTTAGCCTTCTTAGCCTTCTTAGCCTTCTTGGTCTTACGAGATTTACGGTTCTTTCTGGCAGCAAGTCTCTTTTCCTTCTTGATACGATCAATTTCCGCCTGGGCTTCCTCTTGGATTCTTAGGCGTTCCACAACCACTTGTAAACTGTCTGAAACATCAACCTGGTGAGTACCAGCTAATTGAATAAATTGGGCAAAGTATTCCAAGTCACGAACATTATTGTAATCAATAGGCGTATCCTTATCACCGGCGGGATATAAACGAATTGTAGGGAAACTCTTAACAGCGGGACCGGGGAAATCATTCGCGGTAGCATCAATCTTGGCCACAATCACCTTATCGGTATAATTTTCGTATAATTGACCCAACTGATCCCAAGTGGGAACAAGTTTCTTACAATGACTACACCAGGGGGCATAAAATTCTACCAAGACATCAGCGTCGGATTCCAAGACCAATTTATCAAAATTGTTACCGACTAAGACCTTTACTGGTCCGTCATTGGATTCAGGGAAGGGTTCGGATTTGACCGATCGCTTAAGGGTACCGGCCACGTAGGCATCAACAAAACCATCGATTGATTCTTGCGTTGGTGGGAATTCTTGCGAAAGCGTGTACTTATAATCAGTTTTCATATCATGAATAGCCATAGCGGGCCAAGCTTGATTTAGATTTAACATAACGGCATGGGTGGCAAATTCATCAGCATCAATACCGACGAAAATAACTTTACCACGAAGTGCCTGAATATGAGATTTAAGATATTCCTTCATCGTTTCTCTATCCTCTTCTTCATCATAAAAGATATAAGCTAAGGGTAAACCTCGTTCGACTAAACCCTTATAGGTAAGCGCATTCATTTCACCAAACAGGGGTAAAGTTTCGGTTCGTACAAAATCGGCGATTTGGTCAAAATCGAATTCATCTTGATAAATGGCTTGGTAACCACCATCGTAGTCGGTATATACCTTAATAGAGGGTCCAGAAACCCCATGAGCGGCAGCTAATTCGGTTGAATTAACAATGGCAAAAGTGTATTGATCAGCAAAGGTCTTGGCTACACTATCGAAAACTCCCTTATTACCAGCATCTTCTTCAGAATGGGGATCGTCAACCTGGTCAGACAAGTAAGCCACGATAAGAACGTCATCTTGAGCCTTGAGAGCATCAAATTCCTCTTCGCTAGAAAGCGGTTGAACTGTATCACGGTTCATACGACGCATGATCTTGATCAAACCATCAGACTTTCTTTCGCCCTCGTACTGAACATATTTAGAGACATCGCCCCGATAAACCCGCATTATAGGGTATCCGGGCAATTCTTGTTCGGCGCAAACATCCTCGTTCTCCTCGCAGTTAATCTGGGCCAGCAGGATATGTTCTGAGGCCAGGAGTTCAGCGGCCTCTTCGTATTCAGGCTCTAATGTCTTACAGTGTCCGCACCAGGGAGCGTAGTATTTGACCATTACGAGGGGTTCAGCCGAGAGTACTCGATCGAAATTAGTGCCGTCCAAGACCAGCACCGAGCTGGCAACGACGGCCCGGGCCAGGCCCAGGGCCAGGGCGGATATC
This sequence comes from Nadsonia starkeyi-henricii, assembly GCA_030560865.1. Taxonomy (NCBI): domain Eukaryota; kingdom Fungi; phylum Ascomycota; class Dipodascomycetes; order Dipodascales; genus Nadsonia; species Nadsonia starkeyi-henricii. The sequence continues at coordinate 21,730 of JAKTWC010000126.1, forward strand.
GTGCATAACTTTGAAATAAACATGGTGCCAAATTCTAGATTCCAGAATATATATATACCTTGGCAATGGCTCAATGGACGACTTGTTATAATGGAGCCCCGAGATCCATAGGACAATCCAAACCCTAATCCTTTCTCTCTCTTTGACTCGCTTATGAACACCGCAAAAAAACCAACCACCGCTGCAGGCACATTTACAGTTTGAGACAATGACTATTAAAGGCGCATTCTGCCGCATTTATGCCGCATTTCGCGCCGCATAATCCGCGTCACTCTTTCCGCATCGGGCAAGAAACATAAATTGTGCAGGAGGGCCAAGATAGCGATAGTTCGTAAGCTGACATAAGCAATACTAGCTTAAATGCGCCAACGCGGCATAACGCGCCCAGGGGCAGCCAGGATCACCACTTTGCCCCGGTAACGGACAGCACCATAGCGACCAAGAGGACAGGAGAGCACACATAATATACCCCAATTGGTTGACCAGTATTGTCACCCACATTGGCTCACACAGAAACCACAACCACATCCCCCCACACATTAACAATGAGCGCTATTACAGAGATCCAGGTCGCGCAGGATCAGAAGGAGGCCGTGAAGGCGATTCGGGAATTTCTTAAATCCAAGACGTCTTATGACGTCTTACCAGTGAGTTTCCGACTGATAGTGCTGGATATCTCGTTATTGGTCAAGAAGTCATTGACGATACTCTTACAGAATAATATTGTTTCGGCGCCGCTTTGGAATTCCAAGACGTCCAAATTCGCCGGTTTATTAACCGCCAGTGATTATATAAATGTGATTCAGTACTATTTCCAACATCAGGAGAAAATGGATGCTGTCGAACACTTCTCCCTTGAGGGTTTAAGAGAGATTGAGAAGGCCATTGGCGCCGATCCTATTGAAAATAAGGCAATTCATCCTATGAAACCCTTATTTGATGCCTGTGTGGATATGATTGATTCCAAGGCTCGTCGTATCCCCCTAATTGATACCGATGAACAAAGTGGCCGAGAAATTATCGTTTCTGTACTCACTCAATACCGTATTTTAAAATTCGTGGCCCTAAATTGTAAGGAGACTCGTAATCTGCTTAAACCGCTCAAGGATCTCAAGACCTCGTTTGGTCGCTACAATAATTTAGCATCGGCTAATATGGATACCCCCGTAATTGAGGTCATTCATATGTTGGCTAAATTCGGTATTTCTTCCGTACCCATCGTTGATGAACAAACCAAGAAATTGGTTAATGTTTATGAAGCCGTGGATGTCTTGGCCCTGATTAAAGGTGGTATATACACTGACTTAAATCTTACTGTGGGCGAAGCCCTTATGAAACGATCCGATGACTTTGAAGGTGTGCATACCTGTACCTTTGATGATCGTTTAGACACTATTATGGATACCATTCGACGATCTAGGTTACATCGTTTGTTTATCGTGGATGAAGAAGAAAGATTACTTGGGGTGGTTACTTTAAGTGATATTCTCAAGTACTTATTATTTGGTGAAAGCGATGATTAATTTCATCCATTATTTAACATGTATCAGCTAGAAAATATAAAAAAAATATTAAAAATTAACGAAATTTGAGTTACAGACTTACAAAAAAAAGTGTAAATGGGATAATAATTTAGGTAAATCATTCATTCAAGAGCAAATCATAAAGAAAAAAAGAAACAAGGGAAAAAAGAAAAGAAAAAAAAAAAGAAACAAAGAAAGCAAAATAAATAAATGAAATAAATAAATAATCTATCTCAAGAAGAAACTTGTACTAATCAGCCAAGGTCCAGAACTTAACCCTTGAATCGTCCCCACCACTAGCAAATAAATGAAGATTAGTCTCCGGATAAAATTTTGCATCAATACAATTAACCGTACCATCATGAGCTGGGAATTTACCCACTAGTCGACTATTAAATCGATTCCACACATAAATCTCGCCATCGGCGCCACCACTTATGATAAAATTATCGCGGGGCCCAAAGGCGCGACATCGCAATACATTATTCCCCTGTTTAGGCCGCTGGTAGACCTGAACTTTAATCCGAAGCTCAATGTCCCATAATTGGATCTGCGAGGGCGAGACATGCACAAGCACGTACCGAGAGTCAATAGTACCAACGATGGAATCAATCTTATTGCCGCCAATATAAGCGTCACCTAGTTTAATACTATTAACCACAAACCCGCCACTGTTGCTATTGTTCTTGCCGCTGCTATTGTCGCCTTTGCTGTTGTTTTTATAATTTATGGTATCATCCTTAGTGTCGGTAGCGTGGCGTAAACTGAAAAAGTGGATCCGTTTGGCACTGCAGATACACACTAAATTCTTTCCATCGGGGGTAATAATGGCATCGAATACTCTTAATCCACTCCATCCTAATACCTGTTTAGCTCTAACCCTGTCACTATCATCATCATTATCAACATCGTCATCATTACTGTTGTCGCTGTCGTTGTGGATGATGTTATTTTTATCGTTGTTGATAATATTCTTGCCATCGTTGTTGTCTTGAAGATTCCACAAAATCATGTTCTTTTCGGTATCACCCCCTGGCGAGGCCGTAATGAACTGCTGTCCATTCGGGAGCCATAACCCAGTATGCACCGAATGACCATGGGCATCGGTGGTTAGAATACACGACATGGATGCTCGATCCCATACCTTGGCCGTCTTATCCTTTGAACACGTTAGTAATTTATCGTCCTGAGGTGACCATTCAACTTTACTAACCCCGGCTGTGTGACCCTCAAGATGACCCAAGATTCGGAAGGGGAATGTCGCGGGTTGGTGGTAGCCGTTATCATCATTGTAGACTTTAACTTCCCAGATTATGATGGTACCGTCCTTAGATGACGAGGCTAAATATTTCCCATTATGGGAAAATGCCACATACCACACTTCATCTTTATGTCCCTGAGCCACCGACGATGGTGGGGCTGTGATAGATGATAATGACCCGGCACCGCCAGGCCTAGAATTAGTGGAAAGTAATTGAAATGGCAAGATATTCTCGGGTCCGGTATAATCCCTGTATAATGTGAAATCAGTTGGATTACTCACTAAATCATAAGGTACTCGTTCCAGCTGATATTGTTTAGATTGATTTAGTAGTGTAGCGAGCCGATGGTTTGGAATCAATAATTTCGGTGAAATAAACTCCCTTAGGCTGTCAAACAATTCCATACGAGAATTACCACCCCCGAGAACGCCGCCCCAATTAGCATCGGTGCGTAATTCATCAATTGAAGTATACATGAGGTAACTGGATAATTTATGTACTTCATTCAAGCGAGCTATTTTCAATGGCGTGATATGGCGCGTCAAGACCTTGAGGGCCTCAGTGACTCTATCGGCCTCTAAATGTTCCAAAAATTCTTGTCGACGGACCAAAAATACTATATAATCCCGATTGGTCTTGGGTTGGAACTCTAATTGGTCTAATTGAGATACGGTGAATTCCCATTTACCCTGTATGATACCATCACGGAAGTCCACAATCTGAGAATTATCCACCGATAATTGCGACGAGGCCGACAGATGGGCCGCCGAATCGCCATAACCGAGATCTTGTAGAGTCTGGATGAGCAACCGGGTTACTTCGGTTCTATCCAAGCCATGATAGGTATCCTTATCATTATTAGTAATAGCGACGGCGGCAGCCATTGCGGTAGGTGTGGTCATCGCCGTAGCCATTGCGGTAGCGGTCGCCGGTGCTGGCGTTGTGGAAGAATTGGTATCCTTAGCCTTGCCCTTATCTAGCACGGGCAAATCAGCATCATGGTCATAACTGATGGGTGGCGACATCCTTTGTCGTTTGACAGGCGCGGGATTCTCAGCCGGGTCTAGACTATGCGTATTGCCGATAGTCGAGGAAGAGATATTTAGCGATGATAACTCCAGGAGCGGGCCAGCGGGAGCCGATGCTGGTACTGGTACTGGTACTGGTACTGGTACAGGTACTGGGGTGGATGCGGATGCGGATGCGGATAAGGAGACTGGGGTAGAGCGGGCAGAGGAGGGGGACCGTCGGAGCAGGGTGGGATTGGAATGCGAAGACAGTTTGATGGATGTGCGAGTCTGCCGATGGTCAATCGAATAAACTCCAATGAATTGCTGAACGAAGCGTGCAAAAGCCTGGAGACGGAGACGGAGACGGTGACGGCGACGCTGAGCACAACCCCAGCAATTACGGCGCGATAAGCGGTGAAGGCAATGCGCTCTTGCCCCACGGTCACGTGCGCGTGACTAAGCCGCCGGCCTGACGTTTATATCGACATTTTTATTGAAATATCGAAACATCGAAACAGTGAAATGCCGACTTTGTAGACATTTATATATATTGACTATACATATACTGGCATTTATATACATACAACAGGGGCGGCCGTGCGCGTGCACCACACGATATATACAGATGGGTGGTTTCATAGCACCTTGGCAGGGACACGGCCCGACACAGGCCCTATGCCCCTGACGCCGTGGCCATCGGCTTACTTTTGGTCACGGTTCTTACGGTACCAGGCCGGTAGCTCGGGCTGGCCCGCGGCGTCGAGGCCGTCGTCGTGGATGTTATAATCCGAGGACTCGCCCTTGGCGGCTTGCATCAGCTCGTAGAGCTGGATCACCTGCTCGTTGTTGAGCTTGGATACCGACAGCCAGTCCAGCGACTCGTGCTTCCACTCGTCGGCCTCCAGCGAGGCCACGTACTTCTGCCACACCGACAAAAAGGACACGATCTGGGCCGGGTTGTCCATGGTCTTGTGCAGGCGGAACTCGGAGCTCACGTACTGGTCGCCGAGCAGGCGTTGCGGCACGGGCAGATGCTTACGGTGGGCGCGCAAAATACGGCGGTAAAGGATAATAGGCGGCAGGATGGGCGAGAAGGGCTTGCGGGGCGCCCGGGGCGTGATCTTGAAGGCCTCGGCCATCAGGGCACTGGTCAGCTTCATCTTGTGTATCGAAATATTTACGGTGTGTTGGTTGGAGTGAAACCATCGAGCGAAAGACGCATTTTAGACGGATCCCGCATGACTAAGCGGAGCGTGTACATCTCAGTCTTTGTGTTTGTATTGTTTGTATTGTTTGTATTGTTTGTATTGTTTGTATTGTTTGTATTGTTTATATTATATATATTATATTATATTATATTATTTATATTATATTATATTATTTATATTATTTATAATATATTGTACATTACCATGTCCATCGTACGCAAAATGCTTACATTACATACACTGCGAATAGACCAGCGATGGTTACCATGTAGACACAAACACCAACTATCTCTCGACAATTATCTCTCCACTGGCCTTATCTCTCCACTGGCTAATTAATATAGCCAATACACGGTTTCTCGTAGCGTGGCTTGTAGCCTGCACTTTGTAGTTTGCACTTTGTAGAATTGGCTCGCTTCCTGACTTGACTCCCCCGATTCGCTTCCTGCCTAGACGCCTCGAGCCAGGCGAAGGTTCGTCCATTCGCAGGCCCATTAGCTGAATATATATATATGAATATATATATATAAATATATAAATATACACCTATAAATATATACACGTGCACACCCCCGTGCTTCTAGCCATGTACTCGAGCCTGGTTCCCCCGTATTTCCGGCAGCTCCACGGCGAGCCAGTCGTTCCTCCTCCATTGGCCAAGGCGGTAGCTGGAAATCGATCCAGCTTGCAACGCGGGCTCAACCGCCGGTTTCCTTCCGTTCTCGTGCCGTGGTCATTACTCTCATTCAATGGAGGCCCCCCAAATGACGGCTTGCTCGCAGATTGGCCCCTGAACTGGCCTGGTTGGTGGCACCTTCGCCCCTGGCACCGTGGCACATGGCACCCTCCACAGCCCTTCCCCGGATTATCTATGGACCCAACATGAAAATCCAAAATTTTCTCCTGTCGGCAAAACTGACCTTTGATTACCTCTCTCTCTTTTTTTTCTCGAGCAAACTGAAAAATAAATAAAACTCCAAAAAAACAGGCCCTGCATCTACTTATTTTCCTCGCAAAGCATCTGAAATAATCCAAAACAAGCCAAGAAGCATAATGTCCACTCTCTCATACGCTACCGCCGCCGGTTCGGCCCCTAAGGAACCCACCCCAGTTGCCACCACAGAATCAGGGGAAATCTCAACCCCAAACAACGAATTATCAAATACTGCGACAAATCCCGAATCGAATAATCAATCGGAATCGGCTACACCGTCACAGGTCAAAAAGGTTAACCATCTGGCTTCTTCTTCTTCTTCTTCTTCTTCCTCGTCTTTGTCACCATCATCTACCCCGTCTTCGCCTAATCCTGAATCGGCAAAAGTGGATTCCGAAGCCTCTTCTTCTTCGTCTTCTTCTCTCACCACTCCTAACTCGGGGGTCAAACCGGCCATCTTAACCCCGGCCCCCGCTCCTAAAGTGAATGCCTGGAAACCCATGGCCCGTGTGGTCAAGACTGGGGTTAAATTGAAACTTGACGCTGAACAAACGGCGGCTTCAACAACCCCTGTGATCAAGGCCAGAGGTAATGGTAAATCTGATAAATGGATGCCATATGCTCCTAATATCAGCGTGAATACTTCATCATCGGCCCCTACTTCATTATCATCTTCGCCATCGGCTGATGTCGCCCCAAAGACATCCCGTGCTAAGGGTGGGCCTAGACATAATAAACAACAGGAAGATAAGGCCAATCGGTCCGCTGGCAATTCAACCTCAACATCCGTAAATAATAATAACCCTGAAAAGACATCAACTAATTTGAATAAAAAAAATAACCCTACAAATGAAAAGCCCAAGGAGAAAAAGAGTTTGGTCAAATCTAATGATTCTAGTTCATCAGAACAAGTGGTTTCTACCGTTGATTTAACTATTCCGGCCCCTAATAACCAAGTTGAACAAATGCCCTCAACGCATCAAAAGTCCACAAATCACAAGTCTCGAAATTTCCGCCATAATAATAATAACAACAACAATAACAACAACAACAACAACAATAATAACAACAACAACAACAACAACAACAACAACAACAATCGTTCGAGTGGATTTAATCACTACAATCATCGAAATAACTACGGATACAACTACAACAACGGCAGTATGAACAACCGCAGACATTCCCACCCCAACGGCAACAGCTACAAGAATTACTACAATCCCACCATGAATCACCTTGGATCTGATTTTAATAATTCCTCATTATATAACAACAATCAATTTGCGGTGGCTGGCCAATTTGAATATGTCATCAGTCTGATTGTGGCTCAAATCGAATACTATTTCAGTATTGATAACCTCTGCAAGGATATCTTCATGCGTCGCCAAATGAACTCCATGGGTCTATTTCCTCTATCTACCTTAGCCAATTTTAACCGCGTTAGATCGCTTACAGGTGGCGATTATAATTTGTTAATCGAAGCCACCAAATATTGTGTAAATTTAGAGGTTATTGGAGACAAGATTCGCCCTAAACTTCATTGGGATCAATGGGTTTTACCCGTGGCTGAGCGTTTAGATACTGGTTCTGATGATAATAATAATAACGAGGAAGTTGATGCGAATAGTAAGAATAATAATGGCTCTGGTAAGGCCATGTCGGGGAAGGTGACCGTTTCGGATGAAACCGTTGATCCTACTGATATCTCGTTGAATAACAACAATGAGAATGATATTGCCCCAAACCAAATTATTGACGTGGATCAAACTGCTATTAATTTTAATGTGGCCGAAGCTATACCGTTTATCCCCAAGTCTAATTAATTTTCTAATTGACCTCCCCCTGTCCGAACCTCTTATTCCTAACTCTCTCTCTCCAGTCATCCTCCCTAGCATCGCCAATTTTGTCAAATAAATCAGCCAAGACTCTTGAGATTGTCCCCTAAAAACTTCCCACGCCCAAAAAAAACATATTTAAAAAAAAAAAAAACTCTTAAAAAAATTAATCATCAATAATATCTCTCTTTCTCTCTGCCTCAAATCTGAAAACCTCCAAAAAAACCTCACGAAAAATAGCCAACTAATTTTGTACTTATCTAGTTTGACTCAACCCTTGAGAATCACTTTTTTTCTTTCTTTCTTTCTTTCTCTTCGATTCCCTGTTTATAGTAGTTCTTTTCTATTTCTATATATATAATTCTTTGCTATTTCTTTTTTACTTTCTTTTTTTTTCTGCTACCTTCTTTTTTTTCTCTTTTCTTTTCTTTTCTTTTGTATTGTATTTTTTTTTTACCTTTTTATAGTTTATATCTATATATATGTATATATACAAAACTTGAATATATGGATATCAGACTATTCATTCTTTTTTTAAAACAAAATTCTCGTTCGTAGATGATTCAGCTCTTGGATCGGATTAAAGGGGGTTTGTGGAAAGAAAAAATGAAACAAGAGTTGATAGTTTAAGTAGTTTTATGGAATATTTTAGCATTGCAAAAAAAATACGCCAACCATTGATAGCGGGATTTTAAAAATAAGAACCTTTATTATAACTTAGAACCCTCCTCAAGTTTCCTCCGACAAACCCTCCTCAGTCTCCCTCCTACAACCCCCCCTAAGCTCTCCTCCCCACAAACTCTTCAAGCTTCTTCTTCCAAAACCCCTCGACCGTCCCAGGAAAAATCTAATCAAAAATAGATCATTTGAAATTTAAACATGAGTATCAAAATCACGGGAAAACGAACCATCCAAGTAACTTTTCACTTTCACTATTCGCAATGATTTTTGCATTTAAAATCCACTCCCATATCATAATTTTGTATTCAGATATCTGTCTCTATGGCCATTATTATCTTTCACGGCGCAAATAAATTCTAAAATCCGGAATGAAATAAGAATTAGGATATAAAAATCCCGATTTTTGGTTTTTTATGAAAACTGGATTCTGTAAAACCAAAAACAAAACCGTTGTCTGCGGCCATATCCACTGGAAAGCACGATTTCCCGTCCGATCAATCATAGTTAAGCCAGTGAGAGCCTTCATAAGTACTACGGTGGGAGACCACGTGGGAACATAAG